>JAXCGZ010022118.1:5000-12500 GCA_037179515.1 Halocaridina rubra | reverse complement strand
ACAATAATAATAACAATAACAATAATAATAATAATAATAATAATAATAATAATAATAATGATTCATAATACAGTAGACAATAATGAAGGTAATGGGCAATAAAAATAAAAAGAAAGAAAAGTAATAATAAGCGTAGATCAAGCAATAGAGTCCGAAACTCTGAGGCGTCAGGTAGAGGCGCGACCCGCACGGCGAGGTTGCAAGGGCTGCCTCGGGCGGAACTCCAAAACGTCCTCGAAGAGGCCTGTACAGCCTGGAGCAGGATTCCATGACGTACCGACGTATTTTATTTTGGGAGACCGCTGTGGCATAGCAGTAGAACGCTCGACTCTGGAAGTGAGCTATTTTACCCCTCAAGTGAAGTGGCTGAGTCAAGGCGTAATTCTCTGACTCTTTGTGAAGAGGAAATATAGGAGGAGGGAGTTCTCCGTCCCCTCGATCCCTCTCCGCCTCATATAGTCGACTCTTACGACACGCATGGGAACACGGAGGAAGTATTATACCCCCCTCACTCAGGGTATACGATAATTGTCAGGTAATGTCAAATAAATGTATGAATTCCTTTCCAAAACACTGGATCGAGATTAAATGTCAAGGATTTTTTTTTATCATATTTGGAAATTATGTATTTATGGATCTCTGGAGTTCGATTGACGTCTCTTATTTAGTCGACTCTTACGACACGCATGGGAACACGGAGTTAGTATTATACCCCCTCACTCAGGAGGTATGATAATTGTCAGGTAATGTCAAATAAATGTATGAATTCCTTTCCAAAACACTGGATCGAGATTAAATGTCAAGGATTTTTTTTTATCATATTTGGAAATTATGTATTTATGGATCTCTGGAGTTCGATTGACGTCTCGTATTTAGTCGACTCTTACGACACGCATGGGAACACGGAGTTAGTATTATACCCCACACTCAGGGGATATGATAATTGTCAGGTAATGTCAAATAAATGTATGAATTCCTTTCCAAAACACTGGCTCGAGATTAAATGTCAAGGATTTTTTCATCATGTACTGGAAATTATATATTTATAGATCTCTGGAGTTCGATTGACGTCTCTTATTTTGCGAATAAAAAGTTCTGATGATAATTGTCTCGTACTGTAAATTGAATGTAATAATTGCGTTTAGTGGCACTTGAAATAGATTAAATCAAGGGTTTTTGACCTTTTAATTGTAATTATAAATTTATATAAATCACTTGAGTACGAATGAAAAAGTATATTACTGATTGTTATACAATGTAAAATATATGAGATAATTCTAGCAATCACACGCACATACAGACACACACACACACACACACACACACACACACACACACACACAAGATAAATTTTGTATAGATTGAAGTGTCGCCTGTAAGTTTAATTACGATTGTCATGTACTGTAAAATATATGTGATAATTCCTCTCAGTAAGACCACTTTCACACCAAAGTGGCACGTCGCACGTGGCATGCCACGTGACACGCCACTTGAAAGCGAACATCCGGTTATATATGAAACCTTTCACACAGAGTGGCGTGACGCATCCCATGTGCCACGTGTGACTGACGTGTCACGTCACTCCTGTGTGAAAGGTTACATATTCCGGATGTTCGTATTCAACTGGCTTTCCACGTGGCATGCCACGTGTGACGTGCCACTTTGGTGTGAAAGCGGCCTAACACGTGAAGTAGATTAATTTTCTCTATACATCGCACTTGGAATTATACATTTATAGATCTCTTGAGTACGATTGGATTCTAATCTAAAATAATTAAAAAAATAATCCATATGGTTCGTCAAAATGGGACTGTTTGGCGCCGCCATTTTGGCGTCGCCCTTTTTTTTCGCCGCTCCTTTAATCGCTATATTGTTTTGGCTTTTTTTTTGGCACTAAGCTGTTATGGCTAGATTAGGTTAGTGTTAATTAACCTATTTTTATTCACGGCACCAAAACGGAGGAGCCAAAAAGTGGTAGACACCACGTGTTTAGATGACAATACTCTTCCTCTCATGTGATCGGTTTTACGTCACGGACTCCCTTTTCAACAAAGGGCTAAGACGGTGCCTTCTTGCGAAGGACTTTGGTTTTGATAATAGTGACCGTTACCCTGGCTGAATGCCCTTTCTAACATCAAACCGTGGCGGGCTGTGAACGCTTGACCTGACGAATCAATTTCGCGAGCTCCACCTGTCGGCCACGTGACACACTTATTGTTTCTGTTTTACGTCACTGACTCCCTTTTCTACCAAGGGCTAGGACGGTTACTTTCATGCGAAGGACTTGTTTGGGCAGATGTGATCATTACCCTGAGTGCGTGCCCTTGCTAACCTCAGACCGTGACGGGGCGCGAACCCTCGACCTGATGCCTCAAAGTCGCGGACGCTACCGCTTGAGCCACGGTGACTACTCCGCGTGACACAATTATCAGTATCCTGATATTTATTCAATAATTTTCTCGGTCTCTTTTGAGCCGCTGTAACGCAGTGGTTAGAACAATCAAATCAGGAAATGAAAAACACATTTAAACCCAAAATGACCCTCGAAGTGACAGACTCGCGTTCGAACCCACAGTAGGGGGTTAGAAAAGGCATCCAGCCTTAATTCACCATCTCCAGTCTGTGCCTAGCCCCATTCGAATGGTGATGAATAGTGACAGATTGTTCCGGTTTTACGTCACGGACTCCCTTTTCAACCAAGGGCTAGGACGGTTGCAAAATAAACAAACACATAAACATACAAACAATTTTTGGTACTGTGAATTGACATACCCCCTGAGGGAGGAGGTAAGAATGCTTCCTCCGTGTTCCCCTGCGTGTCGTAAAAGTCGACTAACTGGGGCGGAGCGAGGGGGCTGGGAATCCCCTCCTCTGTATTTAATTCCCCCCCAAAAAAGTCAAAGTATTGTCTTTGACTCAGCCACCCTCCTTATAAGGGGAATTATGGCTTTGTGTATATAGATATGGTGAATTGACACACTACAATTATTATCCCACAGAGAGATTGATTGTAGTTTGAATGACCTAAATAAAATAATTTACTACAATCATTGCTGATTTGTAATAAGAACAACATCATAAGAATAGAAAAAAAAACTGAAAATAGGAAAATGATAGACATAGAAATGCTGAATATATCTCCTATTATCCCTTCACATTTGACAAGTCATTACACTCTCCATCTCTGTTTCTCTTCATGTATTCTTCGTGCCCAGGCCCGATGAGGGCTGTTTTATTTTATTATTTTTTTTTGGCCCGTCCTAGTGTCACAATCTTAAAACACACACACACACACACACACACACACACACACACACACACACACACACACACACACACACTCACACACATCACACACACACACACACACACACACACACACACACACACACACACACACATACACAACATGGCAGGGGAGACTTGAAGAAAATAAAGCTAACGTTGTAGACCTGATAAGAAAGCTTGGAGTAGTATGTGGTCCTGAGGATATTGTAAGCATACACCAACTAGGTAAATATTCGAGGGAAGGAAAGCCGAGACCAATAAAAGTAACCTTTGAGAGAGGGGAGACATGTAGGGAAATATTGTTGAGAAAAAAAAGTCTAAAAGACCTTCAAGAATGCAAAGAAGTGTTCATTAGACGATACAGAACACAGGAAGAGATGGGAAAGATCAAAAACTTGTTGCAAGAGGCAAGAAGGTTAAATGATGAAAGAAATGAAGAAGAGAAGAAAAATTTTCGTTACAGAATACTTCCAGACAAAGGGGAGATAAAGAAGATAATGACAGAAGATCAGGGGATGGGGCCTCATTAAGATTGTTATACACAAATGCTGATGGATTAGCTGGTAAGGCAGTAGAATTAAAAGATAGGATTCACAACAGTAAGGCAGATATAGTAGCAATTACAGAGACTAAGTTGAGTGAGGACATAAACAGTGTCACAGTTTTTCCTAAGGGCTTCAGAATACTAAGGGTCGAAAGATCTGAGAGGACTGGTGGAGGGATAGCACTGCTCATAAGTGAGAGGATTCAAGTTGAAGAAATAAACTTGGCTATAGAAAGTGAGTTCAGGGAATTTCTTGTTGCTCGCATAAATACTGGGTCAGAGAGCATTATAATAACTGTTGTATACAACCCACCAAGGAACCAAAATAGGCTTGAAATTTATGAGGAAAGTCATATAGGTACGATTGAAGTCATAAACTCAGTTGTTAACATGGCGCGGGAGAAAAAATGTAGGATTTTGATTATGGGAGACTTTAATCATAAAGAGATAGATTGGATAAATCTTGACCCACACAGTGGTGAGGACTCATTTGGGGCAAGATTCCTAGATTGCGTACAAGGGAATTTCCTACACCAACATGTAATGGAACCAACAAGAGCCAGGGGTGGGGATGAGCCATCACTACTTGATCTAGTGTTCACAGATAATGTGTTGGATATTGAAAATATTGAGTATGAACCACCAATTGGAAAGAGTGACCACTGTGTGTTGTTGATGGAGTATATCATTGAAGACATTCTTCCTGAGAGTAGAGGCACTGAGGACATGAGGAGGAACTATCCGAAAGGAGATTACATCAAAATGAATGAGCTTTTTGCAGTTATTGACTGGAGAACCTTATTTTACAACAAATCTGTACAAGAAATGTATGACATCTTTTGTGAGAAATATGGGAAGATAGTAGATTGCTGCATACCTGTCACCAAAGTAGGTGTAATTCATGCCAGAGAGAAATGGTTCGATAATGGGTGTAAAAGAGCTAAGGAGTGGAGAGACAAATGCTGGAAAAGGTATAGGAGGAGAAAAAACATAAATGCCTGGCAAACCTACAAAAGAGCAAGAAATGACTACCTAAGTAAAAGGAGAGAGGCAGAGAGAGATTATGAGAGGGACATCACCAGGAAGGCTAAAGAAAATCCCAAGCTTTTCCACAGCTTTATCAGAGGAAAACTGAAGGTAAAAGAACAGGTTTTAAGGCTAAAGAGAGCGGATGGAAGCATCACTGAGACGGACGAAGAGATCTGCAAAGAATTGAACAAGGAGTTTCAGTCAGTATTTACAGTAGAAAATACCCCACCCCCTCAGATTGCAGTGATAGAAGCTCAAGGGCCGGTATTAGAGAACATCAACCTTACAGCCACAGAGGTATGCAAAGCGCTGATGGATTTAGATGTTCATAAAGCTACAGGTCCTGATGACATATCCCCTCATGTGCTTAAAAATTGCGCAAACACAATATCAGTGGCACTAAGTATCATATTTAAGGAGTCACTGGAGTCGGGGGAGATTCCAAGATGCTGGAAACAAGCAAATGTGATACCTATCTTCAAAAAGGGAAGGAGGGATACGGCTCTGAACTATAGACCAGTTTCCTTGACCAGCATAGTTTGCAAACTTATGGAGAAACTACTAAGGAAACATATCTCTCTTCACTTGGAATCCTTCAACTTTTTGTCAGTGAGGCAACATGGCTTCAGAGAAGGAAGATCAACAGTAACAAACTTATTAGAATTTTATGATGAGGTAAGCCAAATCTTACAGGAAAGAGAGGGCTGGGCAGATTGCATATTCCTAGACTTCCAGAAAGCGTTTGACACTGTTCCACATGGGAGACTTATTAGGAAGCTGCAATCAATGGCTAGACTAGGTGGAAATGTCTTGGAATGGATAAAAACTTACTTAGAAGGAAGGGAACAGAGGGTTAGAGTAAGACACTCAGTGTCTGAATGGAGAAGAGTTAGTAGTGGAGTTCCACAGGGTTCAGTTTTAGGGCCACTTTTGTTCCTTGTATATGTAAATGACCTACCAGAGTCTGTAAATTCATTCATGAATATGTTTGCAGATGATGCAAAGATTGTGAAGAAAGTAAAAAACGAGAACAATGGTAGAGAACTTCAGGAGGATCTAAATAATCTGCATGAGTGGTCAGAAAAGTGGCTAATGAAATTCAATACCTCAAAATGTAAGGTAATGAGAATGGGTACAAGTGCAAGAAGGCCCAAGCTTGACTACTCGGTGGCTGGAGTACAACTTCAAGAGACAGAAAATGAGAGAGATCTAGGAGTAAACATACTGGCAGATTTGTCTCTAGAAATACATATAAATGGCGTAGTAAGGGCAGCATATGCATTCTTATCAAATGTAAGGGTAGCCTTCAGGCACATGGACAAGGAAATGTTCAGAAATATTTATGTAACCTATGTGAGGCCAAAACTCGAATATGCAGCCCCCTTTTGGAATCCGCACTTGAAAAAGCACATAGCTAAGCTTGAAAAAGTTCAAAGACATGCCACGAAACTGGTGCCAGAAATACGCAATCTCGGTTATGATGAGAGGCTGAGGGAATTAGACTTGCCATCACTCGAAGCTAGAAGAGTAAGGGGGGATATGGTGACAGTCTTTAAATTCCTTCATGGTTATGATAGAGTGGATAGGGATCGATATTTCGATATGGCTGGCTCTAGAACTAGAGGTCATAGTTTGAAGCTTCGTAAGAAAACTTCTTTGCAGGATGTAAGGAAATACTTTTTCAGTGTAAGAGTAGTTGATAATTGGGATTGGCTAAGCGAGGAGGTAGTTAATGCTATCTCAATCCATAGTTTTAAGGACAGGTATGATAAGTATCACTAAGTCTAAAAATGGAACCGATCAGGAGACGGGAAGATACGAGCTTTGGGCTCTTTCCCGTAAACACAATTAGGTAATCACAATTAGGTAATCACACACAGAAATGCGCAGCGAGTTTCTAGACTTAATATCTTCGAACTGAGAAACGACCTTCTGTATAAACTCCAGGGAGATGAGACTATAAGTAGAGTAATGAGTCAAATTTTATAGAAATAGACTTTAATCCTTTTGGTCTTATTGGATCTTATAGCTACGAAACTGAAATAGAGAGGTCAGTATTTTCCAACTGAGAGACAACACTGTAAACAGTATAACTCCAGAGAGAAGAGAAGCTAAACAGATTATTGAGTCAAATTTTATACGAATTGCCTTTAATCTTCTTTGTCTTAAGGGGGGTTTACACGGTCAAACGGTTCGTCGAACGCGGTTCGACAGAAGTGTTTGAAGTGATGTTCGAACGTGTGAACGGGGTATTTGGTTGTTGAACACGTTTGACAAACGTGTTCGACAACCAAATACCCCGTTCACACGTTCGAACATCACTGCAAACACTTGTCTGTCGAACCGCGTTCGACGAACCGTTTGACCGTGTAAACCCCCTTTTATTGGATTTCTCAACTACGAGGCTTGAGGATATTTGGCACTGTAGGTCTTGAGACCTGTATTGACCTTGGCACTCACAAGTGCCTCCCTTACGAGCTTGAGGATACTTGATTTGCGAAGTCCATTATTCCAAATCTACAGTATGCAGTGCCAGAGATGGAATAATATTAGAATACCTTTTTGTAATGGTTATATTCCATTTTTAAAGGTTATAGAATGTTAAAATGGAAGAAATTTTGCACAAGCCAGATATGAAA
>JAXCGZ010022117.1:0-5000 GCA_037179515.1 Halocaridina rubra | reverse complement strand
AAGCCATTCTTGTTGAATTGCATACATAAGACAAAGCCATTCCTGTTGAATTTTATACATAAGACAATAATTATTTTTTCTTCCCTTGCGGTGAAATGGTTCTTTCTGCATGAAGGTTATTCCACATCTCTTCTTGGCATTTTCGGTGTAGCAAGTTTTCAGAAACATCACATCCATCCTCAGGCTTGCTCCTCTAAATATAACCTGCTTCCAAAGAGGAAAAAAACTTTCTTCAGGAACGTCCTTTACTGTTAATCTTATGATGTCTTGGTGTAACAAGTTTCGGAGAATCCATGACCATTCTCATGCATGCTTTTCATTATACATGATCCTACCAACAAGGCAGTTGGATTTATTCATCATAGATGATCCTATTGAAGGAACCTTTGTACTGGTATAGGAATTATTCATAAGCTCCGCTTCAATCTTCAGGCTTATTCTTTAATATGTAATCCTCCTTTGATAAGGCATTAAATCTTTTCCAGGGATCATTTTGTGCAATAATTAATTACTCTCTCGTTATAGCAAGTCTTCATAGCCTCCTTTTTTTCATTTTCAGACTTGTTGTTATGCATCGCTTGTACAAAGTCAGTATATTCCTCTACTTAACAGATGTTTTGGTTCACTGTCAGCGTACTAAAGGCTCTTTTCTTGAAGACGTATTTTGTTAGAGTAAGTATTTGATCGGTTTTACGTCACGGACTCTCTTTTGATAAGGACTTTGGTTAAAGCAAGTGGAATCAACGCCCTGAATGAATGTCCATTCTAACCTCAGACTGAGGTGGGCCGCGAACCCTCAACCTGATGAATCAAAGTCGCGATCGTTACCACTCGGCCACGGTGACCACATATTAGAGTAAATATTAATCACATGTAAGATCTAGATGAAATGTAATTACAATATCAAATCAAAGGAACTTTAATTAACCTCTTTCACACACCTGAGATTTAAATTAAGTTGCAATATTGGCTTCAGTATTTGTTAAAAGATACTTTGAATTTATATAAGTAGTTGAGTTACCTCTCTGTAGCATGATAACCGTGAATAAGACAAGAGAAAGAGCTGCCTCTGATATTCTCCTCTGACATTAATCCTAACTCGAACAAAGCTCATCCTATAATAATGTAGAGAATGACACTCTTCGAGACAATAAAACCCGTTATAAAAGTGACAGACATGTCTCTCCTATCTTGTCGTGTCTGTCGAATGTAGAAGGTCTTATTCCATCCTTTGGACCTCAAATAAACCACCGTTAAGTGGCCATCCGAGATCCCTTCATAATCTTATAAAAGTCTGGAATCAATTTTGATGAGGACACGAAATGGAGTGGATAATCTTAGAGACCGTTTAAAGTGACCTGATGATAACGTTCCACATGTATTCGTTCACGTGTTCAACATTATCGTTCACTTAAAAAAGAATGAAAAATTAGACAATTCAGTTCTTTATTTTTCTATATGTTCTTCACAAGAAAAATGCCTTAAAATGTTTGTTTTGATCCCGTATGAGAAGTTACATTACTTTGAATTTGTAGAACGCTTGAAGCTGAATACAAAATGCATAAAAATGTAAATGTCTGAGAAGTTTTAGAGCAAGACTGAATTATTTTAGATAAAATGCACCATCTACAGATGGTTGGCCAGATCCCATCTGCTCGTCTTGATTTGGTCCTCATGATTTTGACCATCTGACCTGTCCACTCAATCGGAAACACCATCCCACTGCCTCCGGCACCCAGGTTATAGTAGAAGTCTACCACAGGTATCCCTCTGGTCTGCTAGGGTCGGGTACTTTTTGTCGCCGCCATTTTGGCTCCGCTCTTTTGGCGCCGTTTTTTTGGCGCAGTGAATAACGCCTTTACTAAATTAAATATAAATTATTAACACTAACCTAATTTAACCTAGCCAAAACAGCTTAGTGACAAAAGGACAGCGACAAAACAGTTTAACGCCAAAGAAGCAGCGCCAAAACGGCGGCGCCAAATACTCCCATTCCGACCCAGGTTATACGACAGGTCTACCACTGGTCCTCCATTGGTCTGCTGCAGGTAAATCCTAAAATAATATTATTTCCCTTCTCTTGATGGTTCTTCGGAAAACTAGAAAGGAATGAAAAACAGACATAAAAAGAGGTGTTATATTAAAAAAAATATGGAATTAATACAACTAAATTAAGATTCAGATGTACATTTAGAAAATAATTATTGGAATCTTTACAGCTTTGTTTGTGGGAAATTATAATATTAACAAACACGGTAGCTGAGTGGTCAGCATGCTCGACTCCTGAGCTCCATAGTACGGTAGGAATGTAGAATCCAGTCTTAATTCCCAGTCACAGTTTCTCAAGGATCAGTTGTCAAATTGATCCCACTGACAGGATGAAAAGCCTACCTGGGAGTGGAAACTCTTTCCTTTTTTATAATATTACCCACGTATATCCTACACATCGTAAGAGAAAAGTTATTGGGAAGCAATGAAAGGAGTTATTTTTAAGGAGAAACGGGTGTATAATACATACATATACATTCATACATATGCATATACATATATATGTACACATATATTTATACACACACATACGTACATATATACACAAGCACTAAGCAACATATATTCAGTCACTTAGCAATATTTGATAAGCTTGTATGCAACAAGGCACTGAACAAATCCAAATAATAGCAGGGGGACTTCATCCTGAAGCCACTTTTGATGTATATTAAAATTATGAAAGACAAACAAACAAAAACAAACAAACAAACTTTATTTCCATTTCGATACAATGGGTATTCGTCAGCCAGGGCAAGCCCCAACCCCCCACTGTGGTGTCCAACCACAGCAGTTCCTGCCAGTAAACAGCTTAAACTCTCGGTCTTGGACGGGAACCGATCTTTCGATCTCGTGAATGCGAAGCCAGCACGTTACCACTGTACTAGCCAGCAGGCATTTGCTGTTCTTTTTGTATTTCAGTGACTTAGCATTTATATTTACACTACTATATACAAGGCCCCATTCCCCCTATTGAGGGGGGTGGCCGAACCAATAAACACACATTCACAAGGATCCACACATACCTCAACCACTCCTCTTAGCTCCGTGGGGATAAAGGATTGCCACATTTCCCCCCCCTACCACCATGTTTGTGTCATTCACAAGGTAGGCGGGTAAGGATATTCTAACTAAAGCCCGACAGCCGCAGCCTGCGTACCCCAACTCTTCATCATATTTATTAGGATTATATATATATATATATATATATATATATATATATATATATATATATGTGTGTGTGTGTGTGTGTGTTATTACCTAATTGTGATTACCTAATTATGTTTACGGGAAAGAGCCCAAAGCTCGTATCTTCCCGTCTCCTCATCGGTTCCATTTTATACTTAGTGATACTTATCGTACCTGTCCTTAAAACTATGGATTGAGATAGCATTAACTACCTCCCCGCTTAGCCAATTCCAATTATCAACTACTCTTACACTGAAAAAGTATTTCCTTACATCCTGCAAAGAAGTTTTCTTACGAAGCTTCAAACTATGACCTCTAGTTCTAGAGCTAGCCGTATCAAAATATCGATCCCTATCCACTCTATCATAACCATGAATGAATTTAAAGACTGTCACCATATCCCCCCCTCACTCTTCTAGCTTCGAGTGATGGTAAGTCTAATTCCATCAGCCTCTCATCATAACTGAGATTGCGTATTTCTGGCACCAGTTTCGTGGCATGTCTTTGAACTTTTTCAAGCTTAGCTATGTGCTTTTTCAAGTGCGGATTCCAAAAGGGGGCTGCATATTCGAGTTTTGGCCTCACATAGGTTACATAAATATTTCTGAACATTTCCTTGTCCATGTGCCTGAAGGCTACCCTTACGTTTGATAAGAATGTATATGCTGCCCTTACTATGCCATTTATATATATATATATGTGTGTGTGTGTGTGTGTGTGTGTGTGTGTGTGTGTGTGTGTGTGTGTGTGTGATTACC
Source organism: Halocaridina rubra (assembly GCA_037179515.1). Taxonomy (NCBI): domain Eukaryota; kingdom Metazoa; phylum Arthropoda; class Malacostraca; order Decapoda; family Atyidae; genus Halocaridina; species Halocaridina rubra. The sequence continues at coordinate 1,008 of JAXCGZ010022117.1, read as the reverse complement.
TAATTGTGATTACCTAATTGTGTGTGTGTGTGTGTGTGTGTGTGTGCGTGTGTGTGTGTGTATGTATGTATGTGTGTACGTATGTAAATTATGAAAAAAAATACAAAGGAAACCGGAGCACCACAGCGCATATACAGTAAGTGTTATTGCTCATGTCATAGGTCCTTGAAGATGAATAACTACTCTCGAAAGCGCTGATGTGATCCTTCCTTTCTACTCTCTTGTAATCAAAATCTACAGGATTTTTGTATTTTATGTGATATAGTAAATATATATATATATATATATATATATATATATATATATATATATATATATATATATATATATATATATATATATATATATATATGAATAATTTTTTTACCCCAACCGGTGACGTATGAGTTTTTGACTTCCACTTGAACTCACACTTTATAAGATGACTGGGTTACTGACGTAAGGCTTTTATGATTATCCCCTTCTAATGACACCACTGCCGTAGGGGTTTTTCCTCCTACGTTTATAGTTACTTTAATTATTATGGTAGCGTGGTCACAAGTTAATAAATGCTAGTGCCTGAAGGGTACGAGGTAAGAATGGACACGCAGTGAATCCTTTACTTATATTTATTCTAGAGTACAACACAACTTCGACGCTTCAATGCCCCTATGCCTCAAATGGCCCAATGGCCCAATGGCCCAGTGGCCCAATGGCCCAATGGCCCCCACCCTATGACTTCACAGTCTATGATCTATTCGTGCCCCTGGCAAACTGCTAACTAAGTGTCTCTGCCCTGGGTGGCTCTTTAAATACCCCCAGGGGCAGGGCGTGGCTTAACATCCAATTCTCCAATGAAATCAGTCAGATCTAGTCCAGCAAATCAGAGCCAGGTTCAAAGTGGAATCCCTCCTACTTCCGGGGGAGGAGTTATTAGGCATTTCTCCTGGGCGTGTACCTGCGTACGAAACACAGTTCATGTTTCGTGTGGTTTAGGAAAGGGCTAACTCTCGGCCTTTCCCACCCTCA
>JAXCGZ010022116.1:0-12500 GCA_037179515.1 Halocaridina rubra | reverse complement strand
CATTTTTTAAGCACATGAGGGGATATGTCATCAGGACCTGTAGCTTTATGAACATCTAAATCCATCAGTGCTTTGCATACCTCTGTGGCTGTACGGTTGATGTTCTCTAATACCGGCCCTTGAGCTTCTATCACTGCAATCTGAGGGGATGGGGTATTTTCTACTGTAAATACTGACTGAAACTCCTTGTTCAATTCTTTGCAGATCTCTTCATCCGCCTCAGTGATGCTTCCATCCGCTCTCTTTAGCCTTAAAACCTGTTCTTTTACCTTCAGTTTTCCTCTGATAAAGCTGTGGAAAAGCTTGGGATTTTCTTTAGCCTTCCTAGTGATGTCCCTCTCATAGTCTCTTTCTGCCTCTCTCCTTTTACTTAGGTAGTCATTTCTTGCTCTTTTGTAGGTTTGCCAGGCATTTATGTTTTTTCTCCTCCTATACCTTTTCCAGCATTTGTCTCTCCACTCCTTAGCTCTTTTACACCCATTATCGAACCATTTCTCTCTGGCATGAATTACACCTACTTTGGTGACAGGTATGCAGCAATCTACTATCTTCCCATATTTCTCACAAAAGATGTCATACATTTCTTGTACAGATTTGTTGTAAAATAAGGTTCTCCAGTTAATAACTGCAAAAAGCTCATTCATTTTGATGTAATCTCCTTTCGGATAGTTCCTCCTCATGTCCTCAGTGCCTCTACTCTCAGGAAGAATATCTTCAATGATATACTCCATCAACAACACACAGTGGTCACTCTTTCCAATTGGTGGTTCATACTCAATATTTTCAATATCCAACACATTATCTGTGAACACTAGATCAAGTAGTGATGGCTCATCCCCACCCCTGGCCCTTGTTGGTTCCATTACATGTTGGTGTAGGAAATTCCCTTGTACGCAATCTAGGAATCTTGCCCCGAATGAGTCCTCACCACTGTGTGGGTCAAGATTTATCCAATCTATCTCTTTATAATTAAAGTCTCCCATAATCAAAATCCTACATTTTTTTTCCCGTGCCATGTTAACAACTGAGTTTATGACTTCAATAGTACCTATATGACTTTCCTCATAAACTTTAAGCCTATTTTGGTTCCTTGATGGGTTGTATACAACAGTTATTATAATGCTCTCTGACCCAGTATTTTTGCGAGCAACAAGAAATTCCTTGAACTCACTTTCTATAGCCAAGTTTATTTCTTCAACTTGAATCCTTTCACTTATGAGCAGTGCTATCCCTCCACCAGTCCTCTCAGCACTTTCAACCCTTAGTATTCTGAAGCCCTTAGGAAAAACGGTGACACTGTTTATGTCCTCACTCAACTTAGTCTCTGTAATTGCTACTATATCTGCCTTACTGTTTTGAATCCTATCTTTTAATTCTACTGCCTTACCAGCTAATCCATCAGCATTTGTGTATAACAATCTTAATGAGGCCCCATCCCCTGATCTTCTGTCATTATCTTCTTTATCTCCCCTTTGTCTGGAAGTATTCTGTAACGAAAATTTTTCTTCTCTTCTTCATTTCTTTCATCATTTAACCTTCTTGCCTCTTGCAACAAGTTTTTGATCTTTCCCATTTCTTCCTGTGTTCTGTATTGTCTAATGAACACTTCTTTGAATTCTTGAAGGTCTTTTAGACTTTTTTTCTCAACAATATTTCCCTACATGTTTCCCCTCTCTCAAAGGTTACTTTTGTTGGTCCCGGCTTTCCTTCCCTCGAATATTTACCTAGTTTTTGTATGTTTACAATATCCTCAGGACCACAAACTACTTGAAGCTTTCTTATCAGGTCTACAACCCTAGCTTTATTTTCTTCAAGTCTCCCCTGCCATGTTGGCTCCTGGGATTCACTTATGCCTGAGATTACCACTGTCTTCTCCTTATCAAGTGCCTGTCTGATGAGTGGGTTTGCCCTTTCCATCACAACGTCTTTCATTTTTTCGATTACTGTCTCTTTATAGTCAACTGTTTGTATGTTTTCCAGTGCCACCACCTTTACAGACTCTTTTCCTGCCACATTCCCCTCTAGTGCATCAGCAAAGGAAGTTTTCATGGCATCATTTTCCATATTCAGCTCCTGGAACTCTTTTCTGAACTGTTCAATGTTTTCCTTAATCTGGACATTCCAAGCAGCAGTCTCGTCTCTCTCAGAAGAGAGCAGTGAACTAACATCTAATTCCTTTAGGTTGTCATTCAGCTGTTTGTTTTTATCTTCTTGTTTAGAAATTCTAGATTCTAGTTGACTCTTTTCCCCTTCCAGCTTCTTTATTCTTTTTTCTAGTTCCTTTCTCTCCTGCCCTTGTGCTTTATTTGCTTCCTCCAAAGATCTTATTTTCTCTCTGAGTGTTTCATTCTCTTTCATTTCTCCATCCATATTCCGAATTTTATCATCAAGGCTTATAACCATTGCCTCTAAATTCTTGATTTTCTGTTTAAGTCCCCTAATGGCTACCCCTCCTACCGACCCATGGATGGGAGAGGTTTGGGACAGAGATGGCGTCATTTTTATGTTCTCCCTCTCACAGAATATAGAAAGAAGACGAGAAAGAGGAAAATAAAAAAGAGAAAAACTTTTAATTTAGCTTCACACAGAATTTTTATATCTCCATATAAGTGCTATTTAGTGACTCAATTTATCTCTTTTCTGGTAACACACATCTTAACTTAAAAACTTGACCATGGTAATTTAAGGATAAAAAGAAAAAGAAAAACAAAAGTCAAACCTGAAGGAAAATTCGAATTTGTGTCTGAGGTGGCACCCACCTGTTTCTGCTATATATTCTTCCTAACTGATAAACTCACTTGCTAACCAAGATATGTTATCACAGGATTAGACTTTACACTTAACTCAATATATATACAAAATAAAAAAAATAGTAAAAGAGAAAGCTAAAAGAAAAGCAAAAAAATGAAGAAAATAAGACAGCTGTACTACTTGGCAACTTAACTCAGTACTGTTGACAGGTGAATATTTTTATTTTTTTTTTATTATTATTCAATTATTTCGTGTATCAAACTAACTAACGAGTTAATATAAATGGGAAGGATACTGATTTTAACAATATATAGAACCACAGGATCAGGTAAACGGCTTAAGAGCTTTCCCCAGTTTACACAAAAAATTAGGTAATGTGATGTGATGGCTTCACCTCTGGCAACTCTTCTAAATTTCCTTCAAGGCAGAACTGGACAGCAGCTTCTCTCTCCCCTCACGAAAATGTTCTCAATTTTTTTCCTTTAATATTTTGGACAGTCCCGTCATACAACAAATATAAGTTTTGTACTCACAATACTCTGCAGGATTTCAGATTTATGGAAATTATGGTAAAGTTTTCCACTAAGCACTTAGTCACTCAAAACACAAGTAGTAATTTAAGAGGAGCAGTTTCGTGTGTCACTGAACGTGTGATTACCTAATTGTGATTACCCAATTGTGTTTACGGGAAAGAGCCCAAAGCTCGTATCTTCCCGTCTCCTGATCGGTTCCATTTTATACTTAGTGATACTTATCATACCTGTCCTTAAAACTATGGATTGAGATAGCATTAACTACCTCCTCGCTTAGCGAATTCCAATTATCACCTACTCTTACACTGAAAAAGTATTTCCTTACATCCTGCAAAGAAGTTTTCTTACGAAGCTTCAAACTATGACCTCTAGTTCTAGAGCCAGCCATATCAAAATATCGATCCCTATCCACTCTATCATAACCATGAAGGAATTTAAAGACTGTCGCCATATCCCCCCTCACTCTTCTAGCTTCGAGTGATGGTAAGTCTAATTCCCTCAGCCTCTCATCATAACTGAGATTGCGTATTTCTGGCACCAGTTTCGTGGCATGTCTTTGAACTTTTTCAAGCTTAGCTATGTGCTTTTTCAAGTGCGGATTCCAAAAGGGGGCTGCATATTCGAGTTTTGGCCTCACATAGGTTACATAAATATTTCTGAACATTTCCTTGTCCATGTGCCTGAAGGCTACCCTTACATTTGATAAGAATGCATATGCTGCCCTTACTATGCCATTTATATGTATTTCTGGAGACAAATCTGCCAGTATGTTTACTCCTAGATCTCTCTCATTTTCTGTCTCTTGAAGTTGTACTCCAGCCACCGAGTAGTCAAGCTTGGGCCTTCTTGCACTTGTACCCATTCTCATTACCTTACATTTTGAAGTATTGAATTTCATTAGCCACTTTTCTGACCACTCATGCAGATTATTTAGATCCTCCTGAAGTTCTCTACCATTGTTCTCGTTTTTTACTTTCTTCACAATCTTTGCATCATCTGCAAACATATTCATGAATGAATTTACAGACTCTGGTAGGTTATTTACATATACAAGGAACAAAAGTGGCCCTAAAACTGAACCCTGTGTAACTCCACTACTAACTCTTCTCCATTTAGACACTGAGTGTCTTACTCTAACCCTCTGTTCCCTTCCTTCTAAGTAAGTTTTTATCCATTCCAAAACATTTCCACCTATTCTAGCCATTGATTGCAGCTTCCTAATAAGTCTCCCATGTGGAACAGTGTCAAACGCTTTCTGGAAGTCTAGGAATATGCAATCTGCCCAGCCCTCTCTTTCCTGTAAGATTTGGCTTACCTCATCATAAAATTCTAATAAGTTTGTTACTGTTGATCTACCTTCTCTGAAGCCATGTTGCCTCACTGACAAAAAGTTGAAGGATTCCAAGTGAAGAGAGATATGTTTCCTTAGTAGTTTCTCCATAACTTTGCAAACTATGCTGGTCAAGGAAACTGGTCTATAGTTCAGAGCCGTATCCCTCCTTCCCTTTTTGAAGATAGGTATCACATTTGCTTGTTTCCAGCATCTTGGAATCTCCCCCGACTCCAGTGACTCCTTAAATATGATACTTAGTGCCACTGATATTGTGTTTGCGCAATTTTTAGGCACATGAGGCGATATGCCATCAGGACCTGTAGCTTTATGAACATCTAAATCCATCAGAGCTTTGCATACCTCTGTGGCTGTAAGGTTGATGTTCTCTAATACTGGCCCTTGAGCTTCTATCACTGCAATCTGAGGGGGTGGGGTATTTTCTACTGTAAATACTGACTGAAACTCCTTGTTCAATTCTTTGCAGATCTCTTCATCCGTCTCAGTGATGCTTCCATCCGCTCTCTTTAGCCTTAAAACCTGTTCTTTTACCTTCAGTTTTCCTCTGATAAAGCTGTGGAAAAGCTTGGGATTTTCTTTAGCCTTCCTGGTGATGTCCCTCTCATAGTCTCTCTCTGCCTCTCTCCTTTTACTTAGGTAGTCATTTCTTGCTCTTTTGTAGGTTTGCCAAGCATTTATGTTTTTTCTCCTCCTATACCTTTTCCAGCATTTGTCTCTCCACTCCTTAGCTCTTTTACACCCATTATCGAACCATTTCTCTCTGGCATGAATTACACCTACTTTGGTGACAGGTATGCAGCAATCTACTATCTTCCCATATTTCTCACAAAAGATGTCATACATTTCTTGTACAGATTTGTTGTAAAATAAGGTTCTCCAGTCAATAACTGCAAAAAGCTCATTCATTTTGATATAATCTCCTTTCCGATAGTTCCTCCTCATGTCCTCATGTCCTCATGTCCTCAGTGCCTCTACTCTCAGGAAGTGTGTGTGTGTGTGTGTGTGTGTGTGTGTGTGTGTGTGTGTGTGTGTGTGTGTGTGTGTGTAATATTGCCTAATTGTGCTTACGGGAAAGAGCACCAAGCTCGTAACTTCCCGTGTCCTGTTCGGTTCCATTTTGTACTTTGCGATACTTATTATACTTTTCTGACCACTTAGGCAGACTATGTAGATGTTCCTGAAGTTCTCTACCATTTGTCTTATTTCTTACTTTCTTCACAATCTTTGCTTCGTCTACATACATATATATGAATGAATTTAAAGACTCTGGTAGATCATTTACAAATACAAGGAACAAAAATGGCCCTAAAACTGAACTCCGTGGAACTCCACAACTAACTCTTCTCCATTCAGACTATGAGTGTCTTACTCTAAGCCTCTGTTCCCTTCCTTCTAAGTAAGTTTTTATCCATTTCAAGACATTTCCATCTATTCTTGTCATTGCTTGCAGCTTCTTAATAAGTCTCCCGTGTGGGACAGTGTCAAATGCTTCCTGGAAGTCTAGGAATATGCAATCTACCCAGCCCTCTCTTTCCTGTAAGATTTGACTTACCTCATCATAAAATTCTAATAAGTTTGTTACTGTTGATCTAACGTCTCTGAAGCCATATTGTCTCACTGTGTGTGTGTGTGTGTGTTCTTGAAATATATGGAACCTATGGAACAATATATGACCATAAGTAAAAAAGTACAGGCATAAATAAAATTTCCAAGTGTAAAAGAAATATGTTATAATAAAGATGTTGTAAGAAGAGAAAACAACTGGAGATGAAAATAGATCCAATGCCTTCTAAGGAGTTGCTTTGAAAGACAGAAATGACAAAAGAAGCCAAGCTAAAATGGAGTCAGGTCATCCGGCATCTAAGTGTTTGTTCATTTTTCATTTCATTTCTTTTATTTACTCATTTTTATTTAATTTATTTATTCATATATCCATTTCTTTATTTTTATTTATGGAAAATTTAGAGTATTGTGATAAATATGGATTTTATAATGCTGAATATTATAGAAAAATATGAACATCTCGGCCATTTTACCATATAGTAAATCTTCCTTCAGTTACGGTTCTCTTTCTGTGCCTGCATCAACACCGAATATTTTTGGATATTCGCTACATGTCTTATGATTCTTTTACATCTGACAAGTCATAATACACCCCGTTTCTGTATCCCTTCATGTTTTCTTCGTGTCCAGGCAAAGTTGAGAGTAGATTTATTTATTTTTTTGGCCCGTCCTGGTGTCACAATCATAAAAAAAATTAGCACTCAAAGCACCTTGCAAGAAGCTAGAGCAATATATATATATATATATATATATATATATATATATATATATATATATATATATATATATATATATATATATGTGTGTGTGTGTGTGTGTGTGTGTGTGTGTGTGTGTGTGTGTGTGTGTGTGTGTGTGTGTGTGTGTGTGTGTGTGTGTGTGTGTATGTTTATGTGCGCGTGTGTGTCTGTGTATGTGTGTATTTATATATGAAAGGCAATATCTCACTACTATGACTAAAAAGTCATCTCAAAGGAGTGTTTTGTGTCAAATATGTCATATATGAGTACAGTAATTCCATTATTATTATTATTATTATTATTATTATTATTATTATTATTATTATTATTATTATTATTATTATTATTATTATTATTTCTTGTTTTCCCAATTCTTCAGACTTATTAAAGATGTTAAACTAATATTTGTACGAGATTTAGTATGCACATTAATATTATTGTGTTGGCGTGCATTATATACGTATGCATGCATGCATGTATGCACGCATATTAAATAAGTAAATTCTTTTATTTACTTTGGACATTTATTTTTAAGATACTATGAAGTAAAAGAAAATATAAAGATAGACATCTTGTGTGTGTGTGTGTGTGAGAGAGAGAGAGAGGAGAGAGAGAGAGAGAGAGAGAGAGAGAGAGAGAGAGAGAGAGAGAGAGAGAGAGAGAGAGAGAGACAGAGAGAAAGAGAGAGAGAGAGAGAGAGAGAGAGAAATTTGTTTCTCTATCTCTCATGCGAGTGCATACACAAATACACATATGAACTTACTCATATGCACACACACACACACACACACACACACACACACAGTTAGAAATATGTGTCAAAATACCATTATTCTTTCATCCTGAAATAAAGCAGGATTTTATGATGCACTTGTGACCCATTACATCAACCTCCTCCACTGCTTCCGAATGTTCTGAAATGACTATGGATGGCGTAACGTTATCTCTTGGAACGGAGATATGATTCTAATTCATATATTGCAAAAGTCACTTTTAGAGATTGAACATTTTATGATTAATAAAAGAGCTTCAGGAGTGAAGTAAATATATCGCTTTTTATAGACTACTTTTATACACTGCATTTTCAGGCATCATGTTTCAAACATCCCTCCTTAACACGTTGGCCGCGATGTGTACCATATGTGTACATGATCCAATTTTCAATTAAGCGACGTGTACCATATATGGTACACAGGAAAAAATTATATATTATTAGAAAAACTGTCATAAGTCGGTCACATGGACATTCATATGAAAATATCAAAGGAGATATTGTTCTGAAAGGTTCAAAAAACACAAACAAGGTATATTTAAACATTTATATAATGTAATTGTATAAATTTTAGGCATGAAAAACTATAGCAATATAATTTATGCATTTAATGTCTATAACTAGAAAAAATGACATATTTCCTTATAATTAGTTATAATCCTTTGGCATAATCGTCTTTAGACAAAAATATGATAGCACGACTAGGTAAAAAACAATAATGACTTAGTAATGCCTAGAAAATAATATAGAAATAGTGATATTCGCAGTCATTGCAGTGCAAAAAATATGCACAAACTAGATATAAGTAGGGCGTAATATAATAAAAAGAAATTGATTGTAAAAGAAAAATTTTGTAATAGGTAATGTACTACCTTCCATCTACTAATTTTGTAGAATAAAAGTAATTCCAATCATAAAATATGTTCCATTTATAATAAATTTGTGGGAATCCGGAACCATAGCAGCTTTACTTGGAATGTGTAAGCATTTGGTGAACAAATCTTGTACAGTTTTACTCCATATTTATGGGTTTTCCCTGGAATATACTGTCGAAAGATAAGTCTTCCACGAAATGGGATCAGGCTCTCGTCAATCACAACAGATGATCCAGGTGTATAAGTTGAGCGAAAGTTTTCAGTAAGTTTTTCCAATAGTGGCTGCAATTTATACAGGCGACTAGAATTTTCATCTATGAATTCGTTATCATTGAAATGAAGAAAGCGCAACAACAAGGAATATCTATCTCTAGTGATGTTTTTATAGATGAAAGGTGTATCATATATCTCTTTCTTCGACCAATACAGATCCGAAATAGGTTTACGCACCAGCCCCATAGTAATAATGATTCCTAGAAATTTTCTGATCTCTTGAGCATCAGTTGGAACCCACTGATTCAATCGTGATCTTCTTGATGGTCGTTTGTTTTCAATTACCTGTGCAGCAAATTTATTTGTTTCTGTAACTATATCTGCAATGATATCGTCAGACACAAATAACTGATATACATCAAGTGGTGTCACTTTGTTCTGTAAACCAGAAGGAGTCGGTTTTATAAGTAACTCTTCTTTACCAGTAAAAGAGAAAGTGCGTTGTTCTGCTCGAACAGGACCCCAAGTCGAGTCAGAATCTTTGTCAGGCGGAGCTGTACCTGCACCTTGTGTATTACCAGCATTAGACACATTTTCACCATTAGTTGAGTCATGTTCCTCGTCATATGATTCATCAGTACTAGAACTCTCTTCTGAACTCAGTTGAAAATCTCGATCATCATCATCAGAGGACTCATTTTCGTCTGAAGATTCATTCAGGTTCCGATTATTAGAGTTGTTACCTCTTTTTCCATAAAAGCATGACGGTTCCATTATGCCTTGAAAACATGAAAAAAATAACTGAACAGTTTATTTCATAAATACATCAACCAAATTCGTCTAGGAATCATGAGTAATGTGAGAACACATGAATGACTTCCACATTATAAGATTTGAATATAAATATTCCATTAGTTTTGTTCTATAAATATACATGCAAATTACATTTCTAATTCATTGTACTGAAACGTAACTAAATATATTAGTCTAAGAATAATTTTCCAAAATACAATAGCTAACAATAAGCCTGTAGTGATAAAATAAAGTTTGTGCTACCATATGGTACACGTCGCTCAGAGAAATAACATTTTCTCCTATGAGCGATGTGTACCATATAAGTACAAACAGATTTTGGCGCACGTCGCTCATGATAGAAAATATTATCACTCTATGCGACGTGTACCAAATATGATCACAAATTTTATGCTCTGATAGTAAAGAACTTACCTCTGCGCAGCGACACAAACAACCTCACGCCTCCAGGTCTACTGTAACACTGGCAGTATTGGTTCAAACATGTCGCCCGCAGCCCTTAACATGGTACAGTAGGCATCGCGGTCAACGTGTTAAGAAAAAGGGCGTAGGGAACATTTTTTCTCTCTCTCTCTCTCTCTCTCTCTCTCTCTCTCTCTGTTTATATATATATATATATATATATATATATATATATATATATATATATATATATATATATATATATATATATATATATATATATATATATATATATATATGATTATCTAATCTACCTATCTATCTATCTCCATATCCATCTATCTAAATATCTATCCCCTTATCCATCTATCTAAATATTTGTCTACCTCTCCCCTTATCCATCACTTTAAATATCTGTCTGTGTATCTATTTAAATATCTATTCATCTACATATCTATTTATCTATCTATCTATCTATCTAACTCTCTATATTTAAGTCTATCTGTTTATATATCTGGCTATTTATCTAGCTATTTCCAGATATGATCCTCTGCAAATGGTCTCCGGTATTGTTAAATGAAATCTTAAATAATTGTGTTTTTTCAGCTTTGCAAAATGTTGTCTCAGGGGTTCTTCAAGACTGGGGGTGAACACAGACATGTTGGAGCCGGGGGATTAGACTGGCGGCCTTCCCGACTCGCGCATTCTACCGCTGAGCTCAATGGCCGGCGGCCCGCTTTCATGCGAGTGAAGATAATGGGATATTTTTTTTTGTTTTTATCTTTAAAGGGATTTAGCGGTATTTCATAGGATTACATAAATATGTATATTCTTGTTTTATTCATTTTTAGTCTGATTATTCATCTTATGTAGGGATTTTTCATTTTGTCTCGGACTCTCTTACTGTACAGGGTGTCTCAGGGTGATATTCCGTTTTCTCTTAATTTGATACCAGGAAATGTAACGATGTTAGTGTTTTCTCTACGAAACCTTAAATTTGTATTGATAACTGTTGTGTTTCTTGGGCTGATCCATCCAGTACGAACCGTTTATCATGGGTTTATGTCACTTCACGAGATGCTCTTAGAATAGCTTAAATTAGTTAATAAAATTTCTGTTAGTTTTTATAGTCACATTCGTCTCTTGGAAGGCATTTCATTCATCTTTTGCAAGATATTATTATTCTTTTGTTCGGTAGTTTATTCATTTCTTTCAAGGTATTTAATAATGATGTTGCAATTTATTTTATTCATCTCTTTGGAAGCTATTTTATTAATCATTTAAAGTGTATTTTATTCATTTTTGCTAGGTATTTTCTTCATCTCATTCAAGGTATATTAATCTATTGTAAGGTATATTACAAATCTGTTGCAAGCAATTTCATTAATCTTTCACAAGATATTTTATTCACATTTTGCATGGTATTTTATTCATCTTTTGCAAGGAATTATTCATCTTTTGCAAGGTATTTTTTTTTTTAATTTGCATGGTATTTATTTGTATTTTACAAGGGTTTTTAGGCTTTTGGAAAGGATTATATTCTTATTTTGAAACGTATTTTATATATATTTTGCGAGGTATCATAGTCTTTTGCAAGGTATTTTATTCATCTATTGCAAGGTATTTAATTAATCTTTTGCCGGGCATTTATTATTTATTTTGCAAGGATTATAATCTTTTGCAAGGGAGTTTTTCGTCTTTTGCAAGATATTTATACAGCTTTTTGCAAAGTCTTTTATACATCTTTTTGCAAGTATTTTTTTTTAATATTGCTTCGGGATTTTGTTCTTCTTTTGCAAGATATTTTCTTTATTTTATGCAAAGTATTTTATTAGTCTTTTGCATATGGTATTTCATCCCTCACTCGAAAGCTATTTTTCTCGCATTTTTCATATACAAAATGTTAATACAATTCTGTGTGTTATTCTTATATAAGGTATTTCCTAGGAATAACTCTCTTATATAGGATAATCCTTATCCGAGGAAATTTAAAGCAAAACCTGCACTACTTTGCAAAGTGGAAATTGAAGTAATTACAATGACCCCCCCACCCCCCACCCCTTCTTACGTAGTACTGGAATTATTCATCTTAACTTTTTTGACGTCAAGATTGTAACGGGAAAAAAAATATGAAATGCCATCATGAAATTCTAATTTATTGTGAGATTCTTTGCTCTACGTTAATCCTTGAATATATCGCTTTAATATACTACTTTTATACTTCTTTACCTGAATTTCTTTAAAATGTGTTGAATAGGAATTTGTCTTAATTTACCAAAATTATAATTCATAGTTAGGACCACGCTCTTTGAGAAAATCCTCGAATATTCTTATCCGATTCCTTTTATCTTAACTTTTCTGACATAGAGTTTTTTTTTTTACGAATAAAATATTCGAATCAAATAGAAATGAATCTGAATTTATAGTCAAGTTTTTTTTTTTGCTTTCTGCGCGCCTATCTGTCATTCATTCATATATGCAAAGCAT
>JAXCGZ010022115.1:7500-15000 GCA_037179515.1 Halocaridina rubra | reverse complement strand
TATATATATATATATATATATATATATATATATATATATATATATATATATATATATATATATATATATATATATATATATATATATATATATATATATATATATATATATATATATATATATATATATATATATATATATATATATATATATATATATATATATATATATATATATATATATATATATATATATATATATATATATATATATATATATATATATATATATATATATATATATATATATATATATATATATATATATATATATATATATATATATATACAAATACACATACACATATACATATACATATATATATATATATATATATATATATATATATATATATATATATATATATATATATATATATATATATATATAGCAGTGAAGTCACCCTTCAAAAGATAAAAAAAATATCTCATGTAATTTGGAAACCACTGTTAGATATACCATCAAGAAGGTCCATGGAAAAGAAATTATTCACAGTAACATATAAAATTGCAAGGCGTGATTGGAAAACTAAAAGAAAAAGTCAATCCTCTTTTAGCCATGAAAGCAACTTCATAAGAGAGAAAAAAAATGGAACTTAAAATACTCGTGAACATTATTCTATATTACCCTTCTATATAATCAAATATGTGCGTGAGTTTTAGCATATCTCTTTCAGTATGATACAGTACTTTTACGGATAACAAGCAATATTCTGTAGGTTCATTTAGGTATCTAATTATGAAATGGTAAACTTTAAGGCCAGAATTTTTCATCTCTAGAGACAGGAAAAAAAAAACTTTCGTCATCACTGTGACACATGAAAAACGGGAGACATGAAAACTTTTGGAATCTGTTGCAGCCTACCATTCGATTTACACATAAAAATCTCTCCTATGGAGATATTCTCCTTACCCATGTTAGGTATTATACTAAAAGAGATTACGAGAAATCCAAACACCAACATCCTGTTCATATTAAGTGTAACAAGTCTGACTAACTCTCACTGACTCAAATTCAATTAAATGCAATCTTTTTCTTGCTACTCAACTCTTGAAGAAAGATAACGTACCTCGAGGGTAAGAAAAAACCCAGAAACTCAGAAACGAGAAGTGTTGGAATGCTCAGCGCTATTTGTATTGCAGGCAACACAAAAAGGATATATTTCTCCAGTAAGATTTGTGAACGACAAATGATGAAATGCCTTCTTCGGGGGAAACATAAAAATGAATACATATACCCTCTTACTACAATGTGGATCTTGCACTTAGATAGTATTTTGTCTCTTTTTATCGACTTCTATCTCCAGTTTTGTTATTTCCGCCTGAGTATTCGACTCTTAAGAATGCTTTAGATATAAAGTAATAAATACCTTAAAGTAATTAATCTCTGTACATAACTACACTCATAATTTTCTGCTCATTTACTAAAAGGAAAATCTAGTTAGTAGAAAAAGACTCATTGACTCTTTAAAAGATCAGTAAGTACTTTTCTGTTGGTATTGTTTCAGACTATCCTGGTGAAACGCTTTAACAGTTCTCAGTATAATGTTTGCCATTTTGTATCAAGCATAATACAAGCTGAAATAGTTTAAAACTGTATGCTGGTTGTGAGAACATCACAGAAGAAGGCTTCTCCATTATGCAGTACCTCGAGGTTGATAGATTATGGCCCACTGCTCTAAAACAGAAAGCTCAGGCTCAGCTTGACGAAAGAAAGAGCAGTTTAAAACTGCATTAGAGTCACCCTAAATATTGAAACTCATCTTTTGTACATTCATTATAGAAAAATGACAAGTGTTAGCTGTCACATTATAATCGAAAATGGCACATGCATTAACTACTACTACTACTACTACTACTGATAATGATGATGGTAATAATAATAATAATAATAATAATAATAATAATAATAATAATAATAATAATAATAATAATAATAATAATAATAATAATAATAATAATAATAATAATAATAAAAATAATAATAATAATAATAATAATAATAATAATAATAATAATAATAATAATAATAATAATAACAATAATAATAATAATAAATTATAAATAATAAATAATAAATAATGAAAAATAAATAATGATGATGATGATTGGTGATGGTGATGGTGATGGTGATGGTGATGGTTATTATTATTATTATTATTATTATTATTATTATTATTATTATTATTATTATTATTATTATTATTATTATTATTATTATTATTATTAGTAGTAGTAGTAGTAGTAGTAGTAGTAGTAGTAGTAGTAGTAGTAGTAGTAGTAGTAGTAGTAGTAGTAGTAGTAGTAGTAGTAGTAGTAGTAGTAGTAGTATATTATTATTATTATTATTATTATTATTAGTAGTAGTAGTAGTAGTAGTAGTAGTAGTAGTAGTAGTAGTAGTAGTAGTAGTAGTAGTAGTAGTAGTAGTAGTAGTAGTAGTAGTAGTAGTAGTAGTAGTAGTAGTAGTATAAGCAGACATATCTTTCTGAATAAGTAAATGACAGTGAACCAAATCAAGCTTAAATGGAACTGAAAAAGAACTTCGATATTATTTCAGTCTTTTATGACTGCAGGTGAAAACTAACGACAAAATTCAGATGGACAATTCCATAATCATTTCAGCATTTTTTTTAATCCCTCTCCTTTTTACTCTCTCTCCGTCTATCTGTCCTTGTGTTAAAACTCTCATCACATACGTGTACAATTTATCAATGATGTAAATAAAACCGTATAGTAAATTTAGCCAAAATAGTTTATGGTATTTTATTATAATGCATAAAATCTGGGAAATGTCTATACTTTCATAGTTTTTTCTTGTGGTGTCTGAGAAAAAAGCTTTATACGTTTTAATATCAACCAGAATGGCACCATACGTCAATAATAGACTGACGTATATTAGTATTCTAGAAAATGCATTGGATATAAAAGCTTGGAGAATTCATGTTCACATAATATGGTCCTGGGAGGGTGCATATATGCGAAACCTGCATATGACTTAGGGAAATTGCAAAATGCAGAAGATTCTTCTAAGGTCCAGTGTTATTGGACAGGCACATGCATATCCATTCCCTTGCATGGTCTTAAGTGTTCCTCTACTGATCTGCAGTGTTAAAGGTTAAAGGTTGCCGGTGTTTTAGTTCTGATATCCATCTGAAATGCTCCTCAGAACGTCAGCCGGGGCAAGCCCCAACCCCCCACTGTGGTGCCCATCCACAGCAGTAACCTTCCCCGTAAACTGCTTACACTCTCGGTCCTGAGAGGGAACCGATCTGTCGACCTCGCGAATGCGAGGCCAGCGCGTTACCACTGTACTAGCCAGAAGGCTACTGCTGTGGTCATTAAGACTGATGATTAAGCAGAGGCTAGGAAACGATAGACACCACTATTGTGCCCTTAACATCGACACGATAGTTTCGTCACGAGAAGAAAAGGGTTCGCATTCGGCGGTTTGATACACCAGCCAGTAACATATCAAGCTATGGAGAGAGACAATAGAATAATCTTTCAAACTGATAGACACCAGAAACACCCAAATACAAAACTGTCCAATAACAATTTGCGATTATGCACTTCCATCTCATTACAGGAATTATCCCTAGATTATTAAATAATTACTATTGCCCCCCTGTTCAGTACGGTAATTTCGTTTATATAAATACCACGTCTAAATATGTACAAATTCTCTATATGACATTTATAGCTCATTTGCATTACGATCTCCCCTTCTCTAATAATGTCATTCATATTCATCTATTTCCTCTATTTCTGTTAACGCTATTTGCTGTAAAGTAGAGAATATGAAGTTAGACAAATAGGGATATAATATTGGACTGTTTTCCCCTTTATATTTTCATTACAGGCATTACCTGCGGTTCCTTGTATCTACATTATCATATTCAATTAATATTTAGGCAGAATTCTAAAATGACATTAAATCTGTTCAGTATAACTTTTTTTTTTTAAATATATTTATGTATGTTTCCATGCATATGTATATGTAACTTTCTTAACTTGGTGATTAGTCCTGACATTGCAAATTATTCCTTTTTGCTAATTTCTTTACAAATTAAGATACTACCTATCCTAAAAAGCAATCATCTGACCTCCAGTTAATAAGGGATTATCCTAATCACATCACGTCTTTCTTTCGATCTCGTCCGTATAATCCACTGTGCTCTCAAATTTTTAGTGAAATGCTAATAAGATGAAAGAACGGTTCATGTAACTGCGTTTGTGATATATATATATATATATATATATATATATATATATATATATATATATATATATATATATATATATATATATATATATATATATATATATATATCTCCATCCATCCATCCATCCAAACGCCCGCCCGCCAGCTCTAGTGCCCAACCACCCACCCACCCACCCACCCACCAACCCATCAAACCCACACACACACACACACACACACACACACACACACATACACACACACACATATGTATATAAGTGAACAAGAGCACCCGTGCAAATATTTTCCTGGGTGTTAATTGTTTTTGTCTTTATATATAATTCCACGTGCTCTTTATTTTTGGTTTTATATCACATTAAAACCATCTGTTGCACTCCTGTATTAAATATAAACTTATGTCGCACCTCTCTGGCAGCTGAGTACATGGCAAGCCCATCAACTTTTTTTTTTTTTTTGTTGGTGAGATAGATATGCGAAAGAAAAGTGGTTCAGCTTCACCACCAATTTCCTAAAAGAGTTGTGGGTTACCTGGTAAACAGAAGTTTTATCACTGTAATTGAAACGTTAGAAGCAGTTACTCGTATGCCCTTTAGATATTGAATTTCTTTACAGATTTACACACGTAAGCTTAATAATATTATAATGACTCTGTTAAAACATGTCAGTCATCTCGGAAATAAAAACGTATCATGAGATGTGAAAAGACATTGACTAACAGATAATCTGAGGGCATTAATGAAACTGTACAATGATTTCATTCCTGCGACGTCTATTTAAAAGCTAGAGATTAATTTTCGCTCTGTTCAAAAATAATTAATTGCGAGTGCTGGCTTTTAGAATGGAAAGTTCTCTGTCTCAAAAGTGTGCTCTCTGGCGTTCATTATGAAACGGGTAAAGGGGGGTTTACACGGTCAAACGGTTCTTCGAACGCGGTTCGGCAGACAAGTGTTTGAAGTGATGTTCGAACATGTGAACGGGGTATTTGGCTGTCGAACACGGAACGTGTTCGACAACCAAATACCCCGTTCACACGTTCGAGCATCACTTCAAACACTTGTCTGTCGAACCGCGTTCGACGAACCGTTTGACCGTGTAAATCCCCCTTAATACCTCAGATATATTTCAGCGTTCCTGTGTATTTATCCCAGTGTTTATTTAATTGTCATTCTCTCTTTTCTTATGATAAATCTTTCAGCTTAATTATAGTTTGAATTGTCACATGAAATGTCACCATTATTCTCGATCAACGTTCATTCATCTATAAATTTTTCATTATATCCGAATAAAATGCGAATCCTTTTTGCTATTTATATTACAAACACATATAAGGGAGTATACTCTAGAGATCCTTTAGAAACTCAATATAAGAACAAGGAACTTTAAATCTTCGCCTAATTTTGTTGTTAATTTATCCACAACGGGAGACTACACCCTTACTAAAAAGACAAGAGAAACAAAATTAGATCAGTCAAAAAGATAACGTTGTAAAAATGAAACCTTTACACAAGTAAAAAAAAGTCTCTTAAATCGAGCTTTATGACTCCATAATTCAAAAATCCCAAAACATCTTTCCCTAATATAAAATTTCTTACCCTTTTCAGACAAATTCTATCATTCGATAATGTTATAGTATGGAATCCACTCAATAAAAGTGGTGAAGTCTTCATGAAGACCAAGTTTTTCAACTGTTGTGTAAAGTTTTGAAAGAAAAAAAAACTAGTTTTAATAATGGGTTAGTCATATTCTGAAGACATTAATGTTTCTTTCTGTGAGAGATGATGATAAGAATAGGAGAAAGAAAATGCTCTTGATACTGAGTAATTGTTTCACAACGGTGACCTAATGAGCTTCATAATAGATGAAATTTTTTTCTAATTTTGAAGAGTGAAAAGAGAAAAAATTAATAATTTGAGACAATAGATAATTAAGTGTATAACATACGTTGAAAAGAGGATTCGGCGAAGTGAAGGTATAAAAGACAATACCTCAAAAGCAAGATTGATTACGATGATGACATGGCAGGAAACCATATCTAGAGACCAAATTAGATCTCTTTTAGTCTCCTCTTAAGGCACACACATGGATTATAAGTTCTTTGCTTTCTTTCTATTACAAAATAAAATATCTTTACTATTACTGCTACTACAAATTCTACTACTATTACTACTACTACTACTACTACTACTAATAATAATAATAATAACAATAATAATAATAATAATAATTAAAATAATAATAATCCATCTAGCCATATACGAGTATAGTGGCTCCATTCCTCCTTGTAAGGGGGGTGGCCCAACCACAAAACACATATTCATCATGAGCCAAAACACGCCTCAGTCAAGCCTCTTAGTTCCTTGGCGATAAAGGGTTGCCACATTTCCCCAACCACAGTCCTGCTTGGGTCGTACACAGGGTAGGCGGGCAAAGTTATTCTGCCGCGAGACTCTACAGCTAGAGCTAGTTTGCCCCTACCGATTCATCTCAATGGCAACTCCCCTAACACCCGCTAATCATAGTTCACTGTATTAGCATGTACGAGACGTCCCTTTTCGCCAGCATCACTTATACAAAGTCTTCCTCCACTCATTCCTAATTCCTATCCCTTTCACACTCTCTTCCCTTCATCACCGACACTCCGCAACCATCAATTCCTCTTTTCACCCTATCTACCCATCTCAATCTAGGTCTTCCTTTTGGTCTTACTCCAACCACTTATACACTTCACATTCTCTTCATCACTCACCCCCATGTGGCCAAATCATCTCAATACTCTCTAACTTATCTGTCAGCTTTCTTCAAACACCTCCCATCTGCCTCATTCCCTCACTTTTAATTCTACATCCTCTAGATATACCACTCATACTTCTCAAACTACTCATTTCCATTACATTAAACTTGTTCTTTTCATCCTCTCTTGAGTTCCAAATCTCTGCTCCATACAATGCTGCTGGCATAATCATACCTTCATATATCCTTCTCTTTGCATTCATTCCCAAGTATATATTTCTCATCACACTTTTTAACCCATCTAGACATTTACTCACTTCTTTCACTCTGTGACTTACCTCCTAATCCACTCATCCATCCACTGCCTTGTGCGAACCCAGATACCTAAAACTCAACTTCCTCTAGTAACTCTCCATATACTCCTACAATCAATATGCCAACATTAACTTCTCCTTGTGCGTCTTGTGAGTTTACTTATACCACTATTCACCCACAACTTCCTGCTTTCACACACCTTAACAATTTCAGTCACCAAATACCTCTGTT
>JAXCGZ010022115.1:0-2500 GCA_037179515.1 Halocaridina rubra | reverse complement strand
TTTCTATGTGATGCTTCGTTTACATACATACATACATACATAACATTACGTACGTACGTACTTACGTACGTACGTACGTACATACGTACATACGTACACACACACACACACGCGCACGCACGCACGCACGCACGGACGGACGCACGCACGCAGGCAGGCAGGCAGGCAGGCAGGCAGGCAGACAGACAGACAGACAGACAGACAGACAGACAGACAGACAGACAGACAGACAGACAGACAGACAGACATACATACATACATACATACATACATACATACATACATATATATATATATATATATATATATATATATATATATATATATATATATATATATATATATATGCGCTAATGAATCCACCCAACACTATATTTTACACTAATTTTTCTTTCCCATTATTTACAACTTCCACCACACAGAAAATGTCTTTAATAATCTCCCCATTAGACTCCTGCCAAACCATATTTTTTAACTTGTACTTACAAAGCAGATGAACAGTTCAAGTAAAAGCGCGTTAGAATTGATTTTTAGTTTGATATCACTGAGTAATATAATTGAATCAATGTTAATCACAAGATTAAAATCTCCCAAAATCAAAATCCTACATTTTCTCCCCCGTGCCATGTTAACAACTGAGTTTATGACTTCAATAGTACCTATATGACTTTCCTCATAAACTTCAGGCCTATGTTGGTTCCTTGGTGGGTTATATACAACAGTTATTATAATGCTCTCTGACCCAGTATTTAAGCGAGCAACAAGAAATTCCTTGAACTCACTTTCTATAGCCAAGTTTATTTCTTCAACCTGAATCCTCTCACTTATGAGCAGTGCTATCCCTCCACCAGTCCTCTCACATCTTTCAACCCTTAATATTCCGAAGCCCTTAGGAAAAACTGTGACACTGTTTATGTCCTCACTCAACTTAGTCTCTGTAACTGCTACTATATCTGCCTTACTGTTGTAAATCCTATCCTGTAATTCTACTGCCTTACCAGCTAATCCATCAGCATTGGTGTATAACAATCTTAATGAGGCCCCGTCCCTTGATCTTCTGTTATTATCTTCTTTTTCTCCCCTTTGTCTGGAAGAACTCTGAAATTAAAATTTTTCTTCTCTTCTTCATTTCTCTCCTCAATTAACCTTCTAGCCTCTTGCAACAAGTTTTTAATCCTTTCCATCTCTTCCTGTGTTCTGCATCGTCTAATGAAGACTTCTTTGAATTCTTGAAGGTCATTAAGACTTTTTTCCTCATCAGTATTTCTCTACATGTGTCCCCTCTCTCAAAGGTTACTTTTGTTGGTCACTGCTTGCCCTCCCTCGAATATTTACCTAGTTGGTGAATGTTTACAATATCCTCAGGACCACAAATTACTCCAAGCTTTCTTATCAGGTCTACAACCCTAGCTTTATTTTATTCAAGTCACCACTACCATGTTGGCTCCTGGGATTCACTTATGCCTGAAATTACCACTGTCTTCTCTTTATCAAGTGCCTGCTTAATCAGTGGATTTGCCCTTTCCATCGCAACGCCTTTTATTTTTTCTATTACTGTGTCTTTATAGTCAACTGTTTGTATGTTTTCCAGTGCCACCCCCTTCAGAGCCTCTTTTTCTGCCACATACCCCCTTTCGTGCATCAGCAAAGGAAGTTTTCATGGCATCATGTTCCGTATTCAGTTCCTAAAACTCTTTCCTAAACTGTTCGATGTTTTCCTTAACCTGGACATTCCAAGCTGCAATCTCGTTTCTCTAGGAAGAGAACAGTGAACTAACATTTAATATCTTCTTGTTTAGAAATTCTGGTTTCTAGTTTACTCTTTTCCCCTTCCAGCTTCTTTATATGTTTTTCTAATTCTTTTCTCACCTGCCCTTGAGCTTTATTTGCTTCCTCCAGTCATCTTATTTGCTCTCTGAGTGTTTCATTCTTTTTCATTTCTCTATCCGTTCTCCGAATTTTATCATAAAGGTTTATAACCATTGTCTCAAATTCCTTGATTTTCTCTTTTAATTTCCTAATAGCTACTACGCCTGCTGCTGCTACATCCCATGGAGATCCTTTATCATCCCTCCCCAACCATTGGATGGGGGGGGGGATTTGGGACAGAGATGGTCTCAATTTCATGTTTTCCCTTACACAGAATATAAAGAGAGAAGGAGAGGAGGAGAAGGAGAGGAGGAGAGAGAAGGAGAAGGAGGAGAGGATGAGAAGGAGAGGAGAGGAGAGAAGGAGAAGGAGGAGGAGGAGAAGAAGGAGAAGGAGGAGGAGGAGAAGAAGGAGAAGGAGGAGGAGGAGAAGAAGGAGAGGAGGAGAGGAGAGGAGGAGGAGGAAGGAGGAGATGAGGAGGAGGAGGAGAGAGGAGGAGAGGAGGAGGAGGAGGAGGAGAGTAGGAGAGAGGAGAAGAGAAGAAGAAGAAGAAGAGAGAAGAAGAAGAGGAAGAGAAGAGGAAGAGGAAGAGGAAGAGGAAGAGGAAGAGGAAGGAGGAAGAGATAGAGGA
>JAXCGZ010022114.1:17500-18815 GCA_037179515.1 Halocaridina rubra | reverse complement strand
TAATTGCCAATATAGGAGAAAGATACTTGAAGCAGCCATTATAGAAAAATCCGAAAAATTAAATTTATCAAATGGACAGTGGAGATCTGACGTTGTGGATGAAGCATTATTAAAAGACCTCATTAAGAAGATTATGCCAAATGACCGTCCACCTGACCTGAGGTTTGAGGATAATCCCATCGTGAATCCTCCTGGGAATCATAGCTAGCATCTCTCCCCACCTTTATCCACAGCTCTGTATTTATCAATTCATTTGTACCTGAAGAGGACTGGAGTCCAGTCGTAATATATAGTACATCTTCGCTTCTTTTTGTGTTTTATTTATGGGCCTTTTTTTGCTTCATATTGTGCTGTGATATAACAGTTTATTTTGCATATATATATATATATATATATATATATATATATATATATATATATATATATATATATATATATAATATATATACATATATATATATATATATATATATATATATATATATATATATATATATATATATATATATATATATATATATATATATATATATATATATATATATATATTTATATATATATATATATATATATATATATATATATATATATATATATATATATATATATATATATATATATATATATATATATATATATATATATATATATATATATATATATATATATATATATATATATATATATATATATATATATATATATATATATATATATATATATATATATATATATATATATATATATATATATATATATATATATATATATATATATATATATATATATATATATATATATATATATATATATATATATATATATATATATATATATATATATATATATATATATATATATATATATATATATATATATATATATATATATATATATATATATATATATATATATATATATATATATATATATATATATATATATATATATATATATATATATATATATATATATATATATATATATATATATATATATATATATATATATATATATATATATATATATATATATATATATATATATATATATATATATATATATATATATATATATATATATATATATATATATATATATATATATATATATATATATATATATATATATATATATATATATATATATATATATATATATATATATATATATATATATATATATATATATATATATATATATATATATATATATATATATATATATATATATATATATATATATATATATATATATATATATATATATATATATATATATATATATATATATATATATATATATATATATATAT
>JAXCGZ010022114.1:0-5000 GCA_037179515.1 Halocaridina rubra | reverse complement strand
ATGTTATATGAAATGGTTATATAATATATGGAATGGTGCACTAAAATATGCCATGCATCTCAGTGTCTGTTTGTATTTATTTCACATATTCACATCTCCCTCCCCCCTCAAACTCTTAGAGCCATATCCATCCACTTTTTGTAAGAGCCTTTGAGAGCGACGTGAAATACCGGGGTGACCAGCTAAAGAAGACTTAATTTTCTCTTCCAAGCAAGGGGCCACTAGGATTTGGAGGAGGAGGTTCATTGCTAGGTGAGGGCACTGGGCAAGGGAAGCGTATATTTTGCCACCAAACTCGACCTCCAAGAACGCAAACCGTATACTCCCTGGTCCTGCTACAGCCCATGAAAACTCCAACCCTGTCTCAGCGGTGAGTCATCGGGTCTTGAATACGAACAATCTGTCCGACACTCAACTTCGGAAGGTGGCGGGTGTGCTGATCATACTGAGCCTTCACCTGGTCAGCACGGGCAGCAGCTCGGCAATCACAATCCTCTGTGTTAACCTTCCACTCCTTACAGAAGGACTCGGGATGGGAAGGGACACAAGAGCGATGTGGGCGACCACATAGTATATGCTCGGTGCTGGTAAACTAGGGTCCACCATCAGTCACTATGTTGAGAGGGAAACCTACTTCCCGGAAATATTGGCAGAATATGCGCATGGTGTGTGAAACAGTTGTATCACTTCCACAGGGAATGACAAAAGGCAACCTGAGAGTCGGTTAGCGATGATGAGGAAGGATTTCTCCAAAACACTGAAGAAATCTGCAGACACTGACTCAAATGGTCAAGAGGATTTGTCGTCTCACATGAAGGGTTCCTGTTGTTGGCTGGGTTGCAACATCTGACATGGTTTGTGGGCATTGACAGTGTTCTTATAATCAGAATCGATTCCAGGCCAGAAAACGGTCTGTCTTTCCCGACGCTTTGTGGCTTCCACACCTCTGTGGCTGTCATGCAGGTGAGTGAGGCTGTGTCAGTAAAAGATAGCAGGAGTCACAATCCACTGGCCATACTAGACAAGTTCCTCTTCTGCATAGAGGCTGTCTTGTATAGTCTAGTATGGAAGGACGGCAGCAGATAACTCGTACAGATTAGATGGAAATCAT
The DNA here is from genome assembly GCA_037179515.1 of Halocaridina rubra. Lineage (NCBI taxonomy): Eukaryota > Metazoa > Arthropoda > Malacostraca > Decapoda > Atyidae > Halocaridina > Halocaridina rubra. Next base: position 3,889 of record JAXCGZ010022114.1, on the reverse strand, counting down.
GAAGTCACAGCTTCAAGCAGACTGGTGTACGACGGGTCAGTGCGTGTAACATTGTGGATATCAAATAAGGTTCCATTGGCATCGTGAAGTTAAGAATCTTCTTTGGAGCTGATGTTGTTGATGGTGATGATGGTCATGAGATGTGTAACAGAATCGGCAGAAGGTATCTCATCCTTTGGCTTGGGGTGGCTGACTGGGGCTTGTGACAGTTCTTCAGGACTGCAGAGCCGCACCCCAGTAGGCCACATTACTGTGAACAAGAAAAGCGAGAGCTTCTCCTTGAGGTGTTGGAGTCAGGGATTCTCAACCATGTTCAAGGTGTAATGGTTCAGGTTAGGAACCACCGGTCGATGGTCTGTCATCAGGCTGAAATATTGGAGCCCGGTCAAATGCTCTCAACACTTAGATACTGCCCAGACAGCGGAAGGTAATTCCAGCTCATTGGCGGCATAGTGGCTCTCAGTATCAGCAAGGACGCAAGAGCCACACTGAACTAGTCACATCTGATCTTGGCCATGATCATACAGTATGGCATAACAAATTCCATAGAGATGGCCTGTAGGGCAACCAGTAAGGATAGGTCGAAGGGTGCAAGGACAGACAGTAGGAGAAGTGCTTTCTTGGCTCAGCAGAATGCCTCATCGTATTCCAAAGTTCATGTAAACATCTACTTGGGGTTCATCAAGGGGCATAGAGGTTGGGCTGTAGAAGCAATGACTGGGGTGAAATCTGCCAACTGGTTCACCAGGCCCATGGATGAACAAAGATCAGTCATGTTGGTGGGATTAGGGAAGTCACAAATGGCACTGACCTAGTCCTTGTCTACAGAAATGCCATCTGATGAGAGGTTGTATGAACGGAGGCTCACATTAGGCACAGCAACCGCAAACTTTTCTGCATTTAGAGTGATCCCATACCTTGTGGCACCTTGCAAGCATCTGGTGTATCCTTTGGAGAAGTCTCGAGAAATCTTCATCATATATGACAATATTGTCAACAACCTTAACACAATTTTCTTTAATTTGAAAAGCCATGTCATCACGGAGGCAACTGATAGTTGCAAAGCCCATGGGTCCTCTACAGTGTTTGAAACTTACATATGGGGTGATGAAAGTAATGAGGTATTGATCTTCCTCTGTGAGTTCCATTTGCCAGTACCTGCATAAGGCATTCACAGTATAAAGTAAGGTGCCAACAGGGCGACACTAAGGATGGTAGCAAAGGGCATTAGAGAGGGGTGATCGACTGTGACACCTGATGGTTGAGGTGTGTGAGGTCGACTGGGATACAAACACCTCTATCATTTGGGTTGACTACAAGAAGGTGGCACCATTCCGATGGGTCATCCCCAACTGGCTTGATGATGCCCTGTTGGACCATAGAATCAAGTTCCTCTTTAAATTGCTTCTGGAATGTGAAGGGAACTGGGCTTGGTGTACAGATGATGACTGGTACAGTGTCGCCCCTCTGGTGGATTCTCATGGGTTGGCCCACCATTGGCTCAGTGGGGCAGTGTTTAGATCAGCCTTAGAGATCAGCATATCTTTAAATTCCTAAAAAAAACTTTTTTGCAGCCAAAGGGGGCATGACAACAGAGAGGGGCAGCTGAGAACATCTGTTGACATGCTTCACTCCCAAAAATAGTATCAGAAAGTCTGGCAAGATTATTGCCAACTCCTAGTCATGGGCAAACGAGAGGAGTGGGGTTTGAAATGCCTCATGGATTTTGCATCTTGGCAGTGCATGGAAAGATTCGAAGGGAGGTGCCATTTCGGAACCATCTGCAGTAAGTGTAGTCGTGGAAAATGGGGGCAACAAGCTATATCAAGGAATGCTGAGAAGGTAAAGATGCCGTGTGCCTATAACGGTGACATCCTCACCCATGTCAGGAAGCATCTGGAGTCGTGGCGTAACTTTCCCAAATATCAAACGGATACATAGTGGCTTGGAAGTCTTGTTCTTGGAGGAAGGAGCTAATTCAACACGATGGCAGTTGCCATTCTTCCTTGCTTAGTATCGTCGAGAAGAGAGAGAGGCTCTAAACTTGCTAGAACAACCACCCTGTCAATTGTCCTTCATCCTCATTCGGCACCACTTGTCATAGCGTTCTGTCTTGCTACAAAAATGGCACTTGGCTTTCTTGGCAGGGCACTTAGCAGCATTGGCCCAATGACCTCAGCAGCCACAATTGTGACAGGTGCCTTTAGTGGCGGGTCATTTCCCTAGGCTACATTCATGTGTACAAAACTGGCAAGGTTCACTTGTAACTGAAGTGTGGTGGGTAGTTGGAGGCTCCTTGTGATGTCCTGAAGTTGTAGTACGATGTGATGTATCCTTCTTCATTTAACTTTTATTCCTTTTGTAGGAGGAGATAGTGCACAGATGATTTGGTGAGGAGTGGATGATGGAGGCTGCTCCTCGGATAGCCTTGTACCAGTGGCAGCAATTTACTACATCCTGTAATGATGCTGATGCGTCCATCGAAAGTAGGTGCTGAATCAACCCCTCATCCATGATGCCCATTAATGCTAACATTTTTAACAGAGTGTCAGCACAGGTCAGTGGGTCACCTGAACATAGATCCACCTCCTCAAGCAAATTCTTCAGTTGCACGTAAAAGTTGGAAAAAGGTTCACCGTTAGCACAAAATGTAACGCATTGTTACAATGGCCTTTGATATATGATTGTAGCTGATCCAGGACTTCATTTACCATCAAATCTGTATCTGTGGTGATCCTGAGGGTGTGTTCTAATATCCTTTGAACATCCTGAGACATGCACATCCATAACTGGATCACTTGTTTTTCTCTCGGCATCTTCTGCAGGTCAACCATCACAGAGGAATCATTCCAACATCGATGCCACTCCCGAAAAATCAGATATGTAGCATCAGCTTGTAATGTTGGGGGGCTCTGTGCCAATAGTTTCTGAGAAATGAGAAATGTATGTTACGTTGTAGAAGTCCCAAGAACTGTGGATGCAGCTATAGACATCGAAGAGGCTATAAATGTAGCTATAGAGATCGCAGAGCTGTAGATGTAGCTGCAGAAATCGTAGGAGCTGTATATGTAGCTGTAAAAATCATAGGAGCAGCAGATGTAGCTGTAGAAGTAGATAAAACTGTAATATGAGGCTCAGCTGGCAGAATTATCTTGGATGCCAAAAATATCTGAATAAGGGTAATGAAACGTTCATTATCATCCCTTTGTCTAGCTTCATTTTCTATCCTCCTAGCTTCCTCCACACGGCATCTATCTACTTCTTTGTGCCTCCTTCTGTTGTTCTCTTCCAGTCTTCTAGCCTCCTCTTCTTCCCGTCTGTGAGTCGCATCAAAGTGTCTGGACTCCTCAAGGTATTTAATCAATTGCAATAATTTAGCAGCAGAAGCTCCGGTGGAATTGGTGTAATGTGGACTGACAGTGGGAAGTCGGCAGCTCCTTGAGTGGCCCAGTATAGCCCAATGTGAGCCATGGCCTCAAATTGGTAGTTTTCCATATCCACCTGATCATGTTGAATGTTTCCACACTCTTTGATGCTCAGAGCAGCAAAAACAAAAAAGTAATAAAATTCTTGAGTAAAATAGGAACAGGAGAATGTATGTGAGTTTCCAGCAACGGTGGAGAGTGCTTGTGTGTTTGTATGTGCATTAGTGTGCATGTGATGCGGCAGCGAGTTGCCCGACGCAAGATTGCCAGGTCTGTACTTTTAAGGACAATCTGTCCTTTTTGAGACCCGCCTTTCTTTTTATTTTTCTTCGAGGAAAAAAGGACAGCCAAAAACTGTCCTAGCTCTCCAGACTTGATACTGACGATAGCGAAGCTATTTCCTTCGAAGAAATTTTTATCTTCGATTTTTAAGTGAGCAATACATAAAGGTATTATATATAAAT
>JAXCGZ010022113.1:0-18848 GCA_037179515.1 Halocaridina rubra | reverse complement strand
TAGAGTAGAATAGAATAGGTTAGACATGCTGAAAATACAATTCAAAAATGGAGCTGCCTCGTGTGTGCCAGTAGGCATGTTGCAGTGTCCTCTATTCTTATGCTCTCATGTTCTTATCTACAGGCACTTGCAATCTCTCCAATGGGTAAAAGGGACTGGTTTGTGAAAATAAAATTTAAAATTGCAGGTCGGGGCTGCCTGGAAATAGGGTGGTAACTGAAAGTATGTGTCTACATCATTAGATTATTATTCTAAGGTACTTAGGACGTAGCTGAGTAACTGATACATAACATTAGTATACTATAGATATCAAAAAGAAAAGTCATGAAATGCTGAGAACAGCCACTAAAGAAATATTCTTATTAGCAGTGACTACAGTAACATAAAAGCATGAATTCAAGATAAAAACTACAAATCATTTGGTTATTGCTGATAGCATTACAAAAATAATTAGCAAAAGGCCATTGAGCAATAGCAACAATAACAGCCAACTTAATAATCATAACAAAAATAAATTTCATGAGCATAGTAAGAATAATAAAAATAAAAATAAAAATACTAAATCAAGAATAGCAGTATATTTACAAATAGATACTGGCATTTTAAGGTAAGAAGAGAGTTCTATACTTATATTCCATAATAACGCTCATTTCAAATTAGCCTCTTTCACTATTCTAATTCCTGTAGTCATTATATATATATATATATATATATATATATATATATATATATATATATATATATATATATATATATATATATATATATATATATATATATATGAGAATAGTCACCAACATTCTGGTTGCCCAATTTGTCAGTGGGAGCGTATCTGTATTCCAATAATTGTTGTAATATGTGGCAGATAACCTCATACTAAATCAGTTCAAATTATGTCTTGGCAGTCTTTATGCAACATCAGCATGCAAACACTTATCAAATGTAATAAAACTTGGGCACATTTCTCATCTAGCAAATTTGTAAAAGAATCTAAAAGAAATATGTAATTACAATACTCTGTCAACATAAAGGAATAACATGTTTCAGTATGGAAGGGGCAAAAGATGCGAGAGAGAGAGAGAGAGAGAGAGAGAGAGAGAGAGAGAGAGAGAGAGAGAGAGAGAGAGAGAGAGAGAGAGAGAGAGAGAGAGAGAGAGAGAGAGAGAGAGAGAGAGAGAGAGAGAGAGAGAGAGAGAATCTGAGTCTGAGGCAACTTATTTTTCTTCAAAAAGAAAACATATGTTTTTCACCTGTAGGGCCCTTTTTATAAGTTGCTTCCTGCCCAAATATACAGGTGAAGGCAACCACAACCATTTTCTAATATCTAAAAGGAATAAAAACAAAATAACTTATTATACAAATAAAGAGACATCGAAGCATAAATCTATTTTTTTTTTATTAACATTGCATTTGTGAAATAAGCATACACTTATTTGTCTAGTAGGGCAATCTTTTCTCTTTTTATAAATCATATGGTTGAGTTGAAAGCACACACTTGCTATTAGTCAATATACCTCTGACGAAGTTTAAACAAAATACTACAATCATATGTGATACTTATAGTTAATAAAATATGAAACTCATGGAAGCTTACCAGGAATTGTAAATTGAATATATTTTACACTAAAGCTCATATCTCAAGAGAATTTTCTTATTTTTATTTATTCATCTCAACTATTATCAACAAATTTTACGAATATCCTTACTTAATAGTCAACTTAAAAGGACTTAAGTATCATTATTTTTTAAATTTCAAACTCAAAATATAAGCTCTGAGAATCTCAATTATCTTAATTAGCTCAAATGTAATTATAAATTTCATGACAATGAAGTAATTAACAATAATTGTCTCTAATAAGCTTTTCGAAATTGTTAATACCTTTATCTCTTCGAAAAAAACTTAATCTACATTCTCTAGAGAGGCGAAGAGTTAGGGGGGATATGATTGAAGTGTATAAATGGTTTAAAGGGATTAACAAGGGAGATATTAATAAAGTTTTAAAAATTCATGATCAAACCAGAACTCGTAATAATGGATTTAAGCTTGATAAATTTAGGTTCAGAAGGGAAATTGGTAAAAATTGGTTTGGTAATAGAGTAGCTGATGCATGGAACAAGCTTCCTAGTAGGATAGTAAATGCCAATACCTTAGACACCTTCAAATGTAGATTAGATAGACATATGACAGAGGTAGGGTGGGTATGAATAGGTTAGTGCTTATTAGAAAAATCATAAACAGAAAAATAGAATAAATAAGTAGAGTAGAATAGAATAGGTTAGACATGCTGAAAATACAATTCAAAACTGGAGCTGCCTCATGTGTGCCAGTAGGCATGTTGCAGTGTCCTCTGTTCTTATGTTCTTATGTTCTTATCATATGAAGATGATATACACTTTTCAACAAAAAATAGAATAAAACTATAAAAAACGTGTATCCGAAGAAAAATGAAAAAAGCTTGCCTCTGTACGAGCAGTAATAAAATTCAAAATAATATTTCATTTGCAACATTAAAGAATGACTTTTGCTTAAGTCTTAAAATCTCTAAAGGAAGCGTACATAAAAAATGATATATATATATATATATATATATATATATATATATATATATATATATATATATATATATATATATACTTTTACGAACTCAAATCTAATTTTCTTTCAAGTGACTATTCAACAGAATTATCTCAGGGGACAGGGGGGAAGTTATATATTGCTCTCCTTTTCTATACTTACAATCGGGTAGGTACTTAACTACCTTCTTTTTCTTCCTACCCCCAATACTGCTCAAAATTTGTCTTCTGGACTTCAGATGGCTAGCTTTTGCGAGGAGTTTTTGCATGTAGGCACTGTTCCTCCCCTGTCTCTTCAATATCTGGATCGGCTTCGTCTCTTTCAAATACTGAAAACAGCTGTGTAACATTCTTGTTGTCATTTCTTGTGAGTTTACACTCCCTTCTTCAAGACCAAGCTGAAATAATTGTGACATTATCATGGCCTAAACTTCAAAGTTTTATTTTATCTATTTAGAGCATATTCTTCTGGTTAAATAATGTATATACTGCAGCTAGAAATAAAAATATAAAAACCATTTATAGATTCACGTCCTTAATCAATTAATATCTCTCTTGGAATTTTCGAAAATTGAATAATAATATCGTTGACAGAGTAGGGGACAAAACAAAAGTAAACTAAAATCTTAATCTCGGCCATACCTGGACAGGTGGAAAATCACTTTGTCTCAAAAATATCTTTTAATAGATATCGCAACGGCTACAGCACCTCCCGTTAAAACTATACACATATGGCACGGATTAAGACACGGGTGATGCAGGGGAAGGGTCCTCCCCGACCCTGTCCCCATCCTGCTTTTTAATGAACTTTCCACAATTCCACCCACGAGATCATCCCTCCCATTATACCCCCGGTCACTCAAACTCGTTCTCTCTATCACTCACTCACACTCGCAACTCACACTCTCTAAGCATTTCCCCCGTGTTACTTTTCTAGTTACAGCGCAACGATTTCTTTCCCTGTCTCTCTGAAGGAGTGTGTGTGAAAAATTGCGGTCGGCCCGGGGGGTCGCATGACTGCGTCACCAGTCCTAGGTCCTCCTTTAGTTCCTGGGTTCATCCAGTGAGGACGTGCTTCCAGTAGCTCTAGTCTTGTCCATACTTATTACAATGGAGAGTGGTGGTGTTCTTTGTGCTGGCGGTGTTAGTGGTAGTGGTGTTGGTGGTGGTGTCATTGTTGGTGCCGTTTATGGCTGTGCTGGGGATTTGTCCTCGTCTGACGCAAACAGACTCATTTTTTATTTAAGAAATGAGTTGGCTGCAGTCAGGCAGGAGGTCAGATCCTTAGCTGAGGAGAACAGGGATCTGAGAGGTAAGGTAGAGGTGTTAACCAGGAAGGGACAATCGAATAGAGAAGACGACTGGAAAGTTGTGAATAAGGGTTCAACGAAGATGGTTCTTAAGAAAAATGATACTTTTAGACTACAAGTTGCTAATTCATTTAGTTCACTTAGAGATGAAGGTGACAGTGGCGGCAGTAATTCTTCAGGACCCAAAGAGTCAGATAGGTGTACTAGCGATCGTAGAAATGGAAGTGGGAAAAGCTCTCAGGTCAAGAGCCTAGGTAAGTCTCCCAAGGTCGGAGTAACCCATCCTCCGGATAAGTCTCGTTCTTTAGTAATTGTAGGGGATTCACTATGCAGATATGTAGACAGGAAACTCAGGCATAAAGTTAGAGGAAAATATTTTTTTCCTGGAGCAGGTATGAAGAAGGTGGGTGAGTCAATAAATAGCTGATATTGAGAAAAAAGATGTTGTTTGTTTGATAGCTGGGGGAAATGACGTGCAGGATGGTAGAAGTGAAGAGCTGATTAGGTTGTATAGACAAGCCCTGGATAAGATCAGGAAAAGGGGTGCAGTTCCTGTGAGGTGTGGTATTCTCCCTAGGCTTAGCCAAAGTTCAGAGTGGTGGTCTCGAGCTATAGGAGTAAATGCTAGGATGAAAGTCTTCTGTCGGGAGAATAATATAGGTTTTATAGACGGGTGGGATCATTTCACTAGTCGTAAGCATATGTATGCAAGGGATGGAGTGCATCTTTCTAATTCAGGTGTCTCGGTATTGGCTGGTATGATAGACAGAGAGGTAGGGGGGTTTTGTTAGACACAAATAATGAACATAAGAACATAAGAATAGAGGACACTGCAACATGCCTACTGGCACACACGAGGCAGCTCCATTTTTGAATTGTATTTTCAGCATGTCTAACCTATTCTATTCTACTCTACTTATTTATTCTGTTTTTCTTTTTATGATTTTTCTAATAAGCACTAACCTATTCATACCCACCCTACCTCTGTCATATGTCTATCTAATCTACATTTGAAGGTGTCTAAGGTATTGGCATTTACTATCCTACTAGGAAGCTTGTTCCATGCATCAGCTACTCTATTACCAAACCAATTTTTACCAATTTCCCTTCTGAACCTAAATTTATCAAGCTTAAATCCATTATTACGAGTTCTGGTTTGATCATGAATTTTTAAAACTTTATTAATATCTCCCTTGTTAATCCCTTTAAACCATTTATACACTTCAATCATATCCCCCCTAACTCTTCGCCTCTCTAGAGAATGTAGATTAAGTTTTTTTAATCTGTCTTCATATGGTAGATTTCTGATATTGTGTATCATCTTGGTCATTCTTCGTTGCACTCTCTCCAAGGATTCAATTTCCATTCTATAATAGGGTGACCAGAATTGCACAGCATAATCTAAATGGGGCCTAACTAATGCAAGATAGAGCTGCAAAATAACTTTTTCCATCCTATTGCTGACGCTTCTTGAGATAAATCCTAAAATTCTGTTTGCTTTATTTCTGACTGCTGTGCATTGCTCTCTTGGCTTAAGACTACTACTCACAAGAACTCCCAAATCCCTTTCACACTGAGAACTCATGATTTCATGGTTATTTAGCTTATAACTAGTATTGTCTTTTATAGTACCCATTTTAACTACTTTACATTTTTCAACATTAAATTTCATTTGCCATTTGTCCGACCATTCAGATAATCTATTTAGATCTTCCTGTAAAGCATGAATGTCTTCTTTTCCATTTATAGTTCTACCTATTTTAGTGTCGTCTGCGAATTTACTTAGGTTACTACTGATATCCGAATCCAGATCATTTAGATATACGATGAATAATGTTGTTTGTTTGATAGCTGGGGGAAATGACGTGCAGGATGGTAGAAGTGAAGAGCTGATTAGGATGTATAGACAAGCCCTGGATAAGATTAGGAAAAGGGGTGCAGTTCCTGTGATGTGTGGTATTCTCCCTAGGCTTAGCCAAAGTTCAGAGTGGTGGTCTCGAGCTATAGGAGTAAATGCTAGGATGAAAGTCTTCTGTCGGGAGAATAATATAGGTTTTATAGACGGGTGGGATCATTTCACTAGTCGTAAGCAAATGTATGCAAGGGATGGAGTGCATCTTTCTAATTCAGGTGTCTCGGTATTGGCTGGTATGATAGAAAGAGAGGTAGGGGGGTTTTGTTAGACACAAATAATGAACATAAGAACATAAGAATAGAGGACACTGCAACAGGCCTACTGGCACACACGAGGCAGCTCCATTTTTGAATTGTATTTTCAGCATGTCTAACCTATTCTATTCTACTCTACTTATTTATTCTGTTTTTCTTTTTATGATTTTTCTAATAAGCACTAACCTATTCATACCCACCCTACCTCTGTCATATGTCTATCTAATCTACATTTGAAGGTGTCTAAGGTATTGGCATTTACTATCCTACTAGGAAGCTTGTTCCATGCATCAGCTACTCTATTACCAAACCAATTTTTACCAATTTCCCTTCTGAACCTAAATTTATCAAGCTTAAATCCATTATTACGAGTTCTGGTTTGATCATGAATTTTTAAAACTTTATTAATATCTCCCTTGTTAATCCCTTTAAACCATTTATACACTTCAATCATATCCCCCCTAACTCTTCGCCTCTCTAGAGAATGTAGATTAAGTTTTTTTAATCTGTCCTCATATGGTAGATTTCTGATATTGTGTATCATCTTGGTCATTCTTCGTTGCACTCTCTCCAAGGATTCAATTTCCATTCTATAATAGGGTGACCAGAATTGCACAGCATAATCTAAATGGGGCCTAACTAATGCAAGATAGAGCTGCAAAATAACTTTTTCCATCCTATTGCTGACGCTTCTTGAGATAAATCCTAAAATTCTGTTTGCTTTATTTCTGACTGCTGTGCATTGCTCTCTTGGCTTAAGACTACTACTCACAAGAACTCCCAAATCCCTTTCACACTGAGAACTCATGATTTCATGGTTATTTAGCTTATAACTAGTATTGTCTTTTATAGTACCCATTTTAACTACTTTACATTTTTCAACATTAAATTTCATTTGCCATTTGTCCGACCATTCAGATAATCTATTTAGATCTTCCTGTAAAGCATGAATGTCTTCTTTTCCATTTATAGTTCTACCTATTTTAGTGTCGTCTGCGAATTTACTTAGGCTACTACTGATATCCGAATCCAGATCATTTAGATATACGATGAATAATGTTGTTTGTTTGATAGCTGGGGGAAATGACGTGCAGGATGGTAGAAGTGAAGAGCTGATTAGGATGTATAGACAAGCCCTGGATAAGATTAGGAAAAGGGGTGCAGTTCCTGTGATGTGTGGTATTCTCCCTAGGCTTAGCCAAAGTTCAGAGTGGTGGTCTCGAGCTATAGGAGTAAATGCTAGGATGAAAGTCTTCTATCGGGAGAATAATATAGGTTTTATAGACGGGTGGGATCACTTCACTATTCGTAAGCATATGTATGCAAGGGATGGAGTGCATCTTTCTAATTCAGGTGTCTCGGTATTGGCTGGTATGATAGACAGAGAGGTAGGGGGGTTTTGTTAGACACAAATAATGAAATGATTAATACTTGTGCAGAGAAATTAGTCAGTAAGGGTTCAGTAAATAGTGGGTCAAATAACTGGGAGTCTAAGGATAAGAACCATTTGTTACATAGAACAAATATTAGCAAAATGAATAGCCACAAGAAGGGTGAAGCTAGAGAAAGTTTAAAAGTATATTATACAAATAGCCGTAGTTTAGGTAACAAGATAGAAGAACTGAGAGCCATAGTATGTAGTGAGAGACCGGATATAATATGCATTAGTGAAAGTTGGATTAAATTAGAAAGCAAACACCTTAAAGCTGAGTACATAATTACAGGATATAAACTTTATAATGCTGATCGTAGTGCAGATAAAAGAGGGGGAGGGGTAATTATGTATATTAAAGATAGCCTCAGAAGCTGCATTAAGTCTGGAATTAAGACAAATCTAAATTCAGAAACCTTATGGGTTGAAATTAAAAATAATATAGAAAGTCTAGTTGTAGGAGTAGTCTACAGACCACCTGATCTAGATAATATAGAGTCGCAAGTTATATACGATGAAATTTCTAAAGTGAGCAGGTCAAATAGAGTTTGCATTGTAGGCGATTTTAATTTTAGACATATTAACTGGGAAACCATAACAGGTGATAGTAGCTCTAAGGAGTTTTTGGAAGTAGTAGAAGACAATTTCCTTTCTCAGCATGTACATGAAGCAACACGGGGGGTGAATACACTAGATTTAGTTCTTAGTAATAGAGAGAATATGGTTACAAATTTAGAAGTTGGTGAAAAATTGGGCAACAGTGACCATGATTCCATTAGATTTAACATAATTTTCAAGGAAACTATAAAGGAAAATAAGAATATTGTTCCAAACTTTAGAGCAGGAGATTTTGAGGGCTTAAAAACTAAATTATCTAATGAGGTATGGGAAGGGATTTCTGGGGTACAGATGTGGGTAGTTAATCCAGCAGGTCAGGTCGCAGGTAGCGGATTACCCCGATATTTGGGTACCACATGCCAAGGATTATCACAAGATAAGATCAATACATTAAATTCTCTCACAGGAAAGAACAGCAGCCCGTCAGTTAATATAAATTTGGATGAGGAATATAACAATTTTGTCATGACTCTTAAGAATAGTCAGAGAGACTATATTCCCATGAAACATTGCAGATCAAGAAAAAATGACCCTAAATGGATGAACAATAGAATAAAGAATCTTATAGGTATTAAAAGAGGAATATACAGGAAACTAAAAAGAGGTGAAGAGCAGGTGAGGCAGCAATATATACAGTTAAACAGGGAAGTTAAAAAGATAGTTAGAGAGTCGAAAAGAAAATACGAAGTTCGAATAGCAGGAGAAGCTAAAGAAAATCCTAAAGGGTTTTATCAACATTATCAAACAAAATTTAAGGAAAAAGTCGGACCAATTGAAGTAGCCAATGGCCATATCACAGATGACGATAAAGTGATGTGTACATGTTTAAATGATTATTTCTTATCTGTATTTACAAATGAAAACTTGGAAAATATTCCGGAAGTAGAATCCATTTACAGAGACAGTCCCGATAATATACTTAGTTCAATAAATATTACGAGAGAGGAGGTAATAAAAGAAATAGATAAATTAAAGGCTCATAAATCTCCGGGACCTGATGGAATATATGCTAGAATATTAAAGGAATGCAAGGAAGAGCTTAGTTGTCCTCTAACTGCATTATTTAATAATTCAATAAAATTAGGATCGGTACCCATGGAGTGGAAATTGGCAGATGTGGTACCAATATTTAAAAAAGGAGAACGTGTTAAAAAGAATAATTATAGGCCGGTAAGCTTAACGTCAACAGTGGGTAAGATTCTAGAATCCATAATTGCAAATAAAATAAGGGCACATCTAGAATTACACAGACTGATAAAACTTTCACAACACGGGTTTCTTAAGGGCTTTTCGTGCCTTACAAACTTACTGTCTTTTTATTCAGAAGTTTACGAGGCAGTAGATTGTGGCAAAGAATATGATACAATATATCTAGATTTTAGCAAAGCTTTTGATAGAGTTCCTCACAAAAGATTAGTTAAAAAGCTGGAAGCTCATGGTATAGGAGGAGCTGTGCTCAGATGGATCAAACAATGGTTAAAAGACAGAAAACAGAGGGTTTGCATAAATGGAGAGAAATCAGAGTGTGGCTCGGTTACAAGCGGGGTACCACAAGGCTCGGTACTGGGTCCTCTATTATTCATCGTATATCTAAATGATCTGGATTCGGATATCAGTAGTAACCTAAGTAAATTCGCAGACGACACTAAAATAGGTAGAACTATAAATGGAAAAGAAGACATTCATGCTTTACAAGAAGATCTAAATAGATTATCTGAATGGTCGGACAAATGGCAAATGGAATTTAATGTTGAAAAATGTAAAGTAGTTAAAATGGGTACTATAAAAGACAATACTAGTTATAAGCTAAATAACCATGAAATCATGAGTTCTCAGTGTGAAAGGGATTTGGGAGTTCTTGTGAGTAGTAGTCTTAAGCCAAGAGAGCAATGCACAGCAGTCAGAAATAAAGCAAACAGAATTTTAGGATTTATCTCAAGAAGCGTCAGCAATAGGACGGAAGAAGTTATTTTGCAGCTCTATCTTGCATTAGTTAGGCCCCATTTAGATTATGCTGTGCAATTCTGGTCACCCTATTATAGAATGGAAATTGAATCCTTGGAGAGAGTGCAACGAAGAATGACCAAGATGATACACAATATCAGAAATCTACCATATGAGGACAGATTAAAAAAACTTAATCTACATTCTCTAGAGAGGCGAAGAGTTAGGGGGGATATGATTGAAGTGTATAAATGGTTTAAAGGGATTAACAAGGGAGATATTAATAAAGTTTTAAAAATTCATGATCAAACCAGAACTCGTAATAATGGATTTAAGCTTGATAAATTTAGGTTCAGAAGGGAAATTGGTAAAAATTGGTTTGGTAATAGAGTAGCTGATGCATGGAACAAGCTTCCTAGTAGGATAGTAAATGCCAATACCTTAGACACCTTCAAATGTAGATTAGATAGACATATGACAGAGGTAGGGTGGGTATGAATAGGTTAGTGCTTATTAGAAAAATCATAAAAAGAAAAACAGAATAAATAAGTAGAGTAGAATAGAATAGGTTAGACATGCTGAAAATACAATTCAAAAATGGAGCTGCCTCGTGTGTGCCAGTAGGCATGTTGCAGTGTCCTCTATTCTTATGTTCTTATGTTCTTATGTTCTTATGTTGTACCCCGCTTGTAACCGAGCCCCACTCTGATTTCTCTCCATTTATGCAAACCCTCTGTTTTCTGTCTTTTAACCATTGTTTGATCCATCTGAGCACAGCTCCTCCTATACCATGAGCTTCCAGCTTTTTAACTAATCTTTTGTGAGGAACTCTATCAAAAGCTTTGCTAAAATCTAGATATATTGTATCATATTCTTTGCCACAATCTACTGCCTCGTAAACTTCTGAATAAAAAGACAGTAAGATTGTAAGGCACGAAAAACCCTTAAGAAACCCGTGTTGTGAAAGTTTTATCAGTCTGTGTAATTCTAGATGTGCCCTTATTTTATTTGCAATTATGGATTCTAGAATCTTACCCACTGTTGACGTTAAACTTACCGGCCTATAATTATTCTTTTTAACACGTTCTCCTTTTTTAAATATTGGTACCACATCTGCCAATTTCCACTCCATGGGTACCGATCCTAATTTTATTGAATTATTAAATAATGCAGTTAGAGGACAACTAAGCTCTTCCTTGCATTCCTTTAATATTCTAGCATATATTCCATCAGGTCCCGGAGATTTATGAGCCTTTAATTTATCTATTTCTTTTATTACCTCCTCTCTCGTAATATTTATTGAACTAAGTATATTATCGGGACTGTCTCTGTAAATGGATTCTACTTCCGGTATATTTTCCAAGTTTTCATTTGTAAATACAGATAAGAAATAATAATTTAAACATGTACACATCACTTTATCGTCATCTGTGATATGGCCATTGGCTACTTCAATTGGTCCGACTTTTTCCTTAAATTTTGTTTGATAATGTTGATAAAACCCTTTAGGATTTTCTTTAGCTTCTCCTGCTATTCGAACTTCGTATTTTCTTTTCGACTCTCTAACTATCTTTTTAACTTCCCTGTTTAACTGTATATATTGCTGCCTCACCTGCTCTTCACCTCTTTTTAGTTTCCTGTATATTCCTCTTTTAATACCTATAAGATTCTTTATTCTATTGTTCATCCATTTAGGGTCATTTTTTCTTGATCTGCAATGTTTCATGGGAATATAGTCTCTCTGACTATTCTTAAGAGTCATGACAAAATTGTTATATTCCTCATCCAAATTTATATTAACTGACGGGCTGCTGTTCTTTCCTGTGAGAGAATTTAATGTATTGATCTTATCTTGTGATAATCCTTGGCATGTGGTACCCAAATTCCGGGGTAATCCGCTACCTGCGACCTGACCTGCTGGATTAACTACCCACATCTGTACCCCAGAAATCCCTTCCCATACCTCATTAGATAATTTAGTTTTTAAGCCCTCAAAATCTCCTGCTCTAAAGTTTGGAACAATATTCTTATTTTCCTTTATAGTTTCCTTGAAAATTATGTTAAATCTAATGGAATCATGGTCACTGTTGCCCAATTTTTCACCAACTTCTAAATTTGTAACCATATTCTCTCTATTACTAAGAACTAAATCTAGTGTATTCACCCCCCGTGTTGCTTCATGTACATGCTGAGAAAGGAAATTGTCTTCTACTACTTCCAAAAACTCCTTAGAGCTACTATCACCTGTTATGGTTTCCCAGTTAATATGTCTAAAATTAAAATCGCCTACAATGCAAACTCTATTTGACCTGCTCACTTTAGAAATTTCATCGTATATAACTTGCGACTCTATATTATCTAGATCAGGTGGTCTGTAGACTACTCCTACAACTAGACTTTCTATATTATTTTTAATTTCAACCCATAAGGTTTCTGAATTTAGATTTGTCTTAATTCCAGACTTAATGCAGCTTCTGAGGCTATCTTTAATATACATAATTACCCCTCCCCCTCTTTTATCTGCACTACGATCAGCATTATAAAGTTTATATCCTGTAATTATGTACTCAGCTTTAAGGTGTTTGCTTTCTAATTTAATCCAACTTTCACTAATGCATATTATATCCGGTCTCTCACTACATACTATGGCTCTCAGTTCTTCTATCTTGTTACCTAAACTACGGCTATTTGTATAATATACTTTTAAACTTTCTCTAGCTTCACCCTTCTTGTGGCTATTCTTTTTGTTAATATTTGTTCTATGTAACAAATGGTTCTTATCCTTAGACTCCCAGTTATTTGACCCACTATTTACTGAACCCTTACTGACTAATTTCTCTGCACAAGTATTAATCATTTCATTATTTGTGTCTAACAAAACCCCCCTACCTCTCTGTCTATCATACCAGCCAATACCGAGACACCTGAATTAGAAAGATGCACTCCATCCCTTGCATACATATGCTTACGACTAGTGAAGTGATCCCACCCGTCTATAAAACCTAATGAAATGATTAATACTTTTGCAGAGAAATTAGTCAGTAAGGGTTCAGTAAATAGTGGGTCAAATAACTGGGAGTCTAAGGATAAGAACCATTTGTTACATAGAACAAATATTAACAAAAAGAATAGCCACAAGAAGGGTGAAGCTAGAGAAAGTTTAAAAGTATATTATACAAATAGCCGTAGTTTAGGTAACAAGATAGAAGAACTGAGAGCCATAGTATGTAGTGAGAGACCGGATATAATATGCATTAGTGAAAGTTGGATTAATTTAAAAAGGAAACACCTTAAATCTGAGTACATAATTACAGGATATAAACTTTATAATGCTGATCGTAGTGCAGATAAAAGAGGGGGAGGGGTAATTATGTATATTAAAGATAGCCTCAGAAGCTGCATTAAGTCTGGAATTAAGACAAATCTAAATTCAGAAACCTTATGGGTTGAAATTAAAAATAATATAGAAAGTCTAGTTGTAGGAGTAGTCTACAGACCACCTGATCTAGACAATATAGAGTCGCAAGTTATATATGATGAAATTTCTAAAGTGACCAGGTCAAATAGAGTTTGCATTGTAGGCGATTTTAATTTTAGACATATTAACTGGGAAACCATAACAGGTGATAGTAGCTCTAAGGAGTTTTTGGAAGTAGTAGAAGACAATTTCCTTTCTCAGCATGTACTTGAAGCAACACGGGGGGTGAATACACTAGATTTAGTTCTTAGTAATAGAGAGAATATGGTTACAAATTTAGAAGTTGGTGAAAAATTGGGCAACAGTGACCATGATTCCATTAGATTTAACATAATTTTCAAAGAAACTATAAAGGAAAATAAGAATATTGTTCCAAACTTTAGAGCAGGAGATTTTGAGGGCTTAAAAACTAGATTATCTAATGAAGTATGGGAAGGGATTTCTGGGGTACAGATGTGGGTAGTTAATCCAGCAGGTCAGGTCGAGGTAGCGGATTACCCCAAAATTTGGGTACCACATGCCAAGGATTATCACAAGATAAGATCAATACATTAAATTCTCTCACAGGAAAGAACAGCAGTCCGTCAGTTAATATAAATTTGGATGAGGAATATAACAATTTTGTCATGACTCTTAAGAATAGTCAGAGAGACTATATTCCCATGAAACATTGCAGATCAAGAAAAAATGACCCTAAATGGATGAACAATAGAATAAAGAATCTTATAGGTATTAAAAGAGGAATATACAGGAAACTAAAAAGAGGTGAAGAGCATGTGAGGCAGCAATATATACAGTTAAACAGGGAAGTTAAAAAGATAGTTAGAGAGTCGAAAAGAAAATACGAAGTTAGAATAGCAGGAGAAGCTAAAGAAAATCCTAAAGGGTTTTATCAACATTATCAAACAAAATTTAAGGAAAAAGTCGGACCAATTGAAGTAGCCAATGGCCATATCACAGATGACGATAAAGTGATGTGTACATGTTTAACTGATTATTTCTTATCTGTATTTACCAATGAAAACTTGGAAAATATTCCGGAAGTAGAATTCATTTACAGAGACAGTCCCGATAAAATACTTAGTTCAATAAATATTACGAGAGAGGAGGTAATAAAAGAAATAGATAAATTAAAGGCTCATAAATCTCCGGGACCTGATGGAATATATGCTAGAATATTAAAGGAATGCAAGGAAGAGCTTAGTTGTCCACTAACTGCATTATTTAATAATTCAATAAAATTAGGATCGGTACCCATGGAGTGGAAATTGGCAGATGTGGTACCAATATTTAAAAAAGGAGAACGAGTTAAAAAGAATAATTATAGGCCGGTAAGTTTAACGTCAACAGTGGGTAAGATTCTAGAATCCATAATTGCAAATAAAATAAGGGCACATCTAGAATTACAGAGACTGATAAAACTTTCACAACACGGGTTTCTTAAGGGTTTTTCGTGCCTTACAAACTTACTGTCTTTTTATTCAGAAGTTTACGAGGCAGTAGATTGTGGCAAAGAATATGATACAATATATCTAGATTTTAGCAAAGCTTTTGATAGAGTTCCTCACAAAAGATTAGTTAAAAAGCTGGAAGCTCATGGTATAGGAGGAGCTGTTCTCAGATGGATCACACAATTGTTAAAAGACAGAAAACAGAGGGTTTGCATAAATGGAGAGAAATCAGAGTGGGGCTCGGTTACTAGCGGGGTACCACAAAGCTCGGTACTGGGTCCCCTATTATTCATCGTATATCTAAATGATCTGGATTCGGATATCAGTAGTAACCTAAGTAAATTCGCAGACGACACTAAAATAGGTAGAACTATGAATGGAAAAGAAGACATTCATGCTTTACAGGAAGATCTAAATAGATTATCTGAATGGTCGGACAAATGGCAAATGGAATTTAATGTTGAAAAATGTAAAGTAGTTAAAATGGGTACTATAAAAGACAATACTAGTTATAAGCTAAATAACCATGAAATCATGAGTTCTCAGTGTGAAAGGGATTTGGGAGTTCTTGTGAGTAGTAGTCTTAAGCCAAGAGAGCAATGCACAGCAGTCAGAAATAAAGCAAACAGAATTTTAGGATTTATCTCAAGAAGCGTTAGCAATAGGACGGAAAAAGTTATTTTGCAGCTCTATCTTGCATTAGTTAGGCCCCATTTAGATTATGCTGTGCAATTCTGGTCACCCTATTATAGAATGGAAATTGAATCCTTGGAGAGAGTGCAGCGAAGAATGACCAAGATGATACACAATATCAGAAATCTACCATATGAGGACAGATTAAAAAAACATAATCTACATTCTCTAGAGAGGCGAAGAGTTTGGGGGGATATGATTGAAGTGTATAAATGGTTTAAAGGGATTAACAAGGGAGATATTAATAAAGTTTTAAAAATTCATGATCAAACCAGAACTCGTAATAATGGATTTAAGCTTGATAAATTTAGGTTCAGAAGGGAAATTGGTAAAAATTGGTTTGGTAATAGAGTAGCTGATGCATGGAACAAGCTTCCTAGTAGGATAGTAAATGCCAATACTTTAGACACCTTCAAATGTAGATTAGATAGACATATGACAGAGGTAGGGTGGGTATGTGTGACAGAGTGTTTCGCTCAATGTCAACAGAGGCTGTTAGATGCCTTATTAAATAAATTAATAACATAACTGTTATTTTCTAACTAAAAAAATTAAAATAATTCCCTTTAATATAACTGTTATTTTCTAACTAAAAAAATTAATTCCCACTTCTTGACTTTCGCAGATTATGATTATTTGCAATTTGTATTTTTGCTTATAGCTAATTTTAAATAGCTTATTTACTCTTCTTGTACGTGTAGAAGTATAGCCCCAATATAAAGGCTGCTCCTATTTTTCTGTCTGTAACGAGCCAAGAAAATTAAGAAAAGAATAACCAGTAACCTAACTTTTCATTATTATTCTCGTTTTATTTTATTTGCTTCCACTTGTTGCCCCTAAAAATACTGTCTCTCCCTTGCATCTCTGCTATAATTGCCTGCCAGGGACCACCACTAAAATAGTCCTTAAAATGAAATCAGAGCCAATTACTGCTCTAGGAATGTCTCCTACAGATGACGTCACGAAGCACAACAAGGAGACTTTTTTTTTGGCGCCGAGACTACCCAGAGGCAACATCTCGCCTGGGTAGTCCAAGTTTATTTTCAAATTCCAATTACGTGGCATCTTCACAGGAATTCATCTAGCACAACAAGGAATTCATCTAGCACAACAAGGTGAGGGATAGTGTATGGTAAAGCTCGTGGGTCAAGCAAATTGGTTTATTTTCGAGAATTAGTTACATTCGTTACTGAATAAATCTTATGGATTTCTATTCTCAGATTCCATTCCCAGTCACACGAAATTTTGTAGATTACCACACTGGAATCTCACATGCCAAAGTTAATTCCTTAACCTGTAAATTACAGCCGATATATATTGCTGAGAAGTTTCTTTTCACTGAATGTGATAAACGAAAATCTCATCCTCTGAAGACTAGTTATGAGCCCGTAAAAATCTATCTCTCTTCCTAATAAATTCTAATTTCATTTCACCCCTTTCTATCATCGTAAATAAAGTGTTTTACTTCAAAAACTCGTCAATAAAGCTATTTGCCAAAAAACAAAATTGCAAATATTCAAAAGGTAATTTTTCCCAGTTGGCTATGCAAATATTTCTTGTTAATCACAATTTAATGAATGCATACCGTATTTATCTTGCTAATTCTTCATATGTTGGGGATAAAGTGTTTTAAGTTATAAGTTGCAAATACCTCAAAAGGTGGTTTTGCACCCTTTTTTTCATTGCAAAGTTCTTGATAACTAAAAGTGAATGAATACTGTATTTATCTCGTAGATTCTTCCTTTATCCTAAATAGAGTGTTTTTACCATATTAATTGCATATCAGTAATAAGCATTGCAACTTTTGTGGTTGCCCACAATTTAAGGAATACATACAGTACTGTATTTGTCTTGCTTATTCTTCATTTATTGTGAATATATTATATTCTTTAAAACCAGTAAAGAATTAATGTTTTGTATGCTATTATGGTAGCATAAATATTTCTGGTTAGCTGTGAATAACCTATATATATTCATAAATATTTCTGGTTAGCTGTGAATAACCTATATATATTCACCCAGTAGAATGACATTGGAAACTCATTATATGTGTGCTCATGCTTTCAGTTTCCCATTATAAACAGTGTGTCATTTCTGTTTCTGAAATTGCAGTGTCCTGTATTCTACTCTGCCTGTGTGACAGAGGTAATCATCGAGTTGAGGCCAAAGTCTTGGCATACGTCCGTGGTGCCAGGAAACGAACTCATACTCACCTCCTCCGGGATTCGAGGCAGCATTTCATAAAATTTAATTTGAGAAATTTAATTCAATTCTTTTAATGTCATTGCATTTCCAAAATTAAAAGAAAGTTGAATTCTGAGTTTCATTTAACCGACTAATGGTAATGAAGATGGGGTGTTCAAGTACAAATATCTGTCCTGTCTGTTTGTGAGCTCTTAACCGAGCTCGGTACTTTGAGTCCCCTTAGTAAAACAGAATCTTAAAAACACTCTAGCATCATCCTTAAAACACCCCCCACAGTTTGGCGCCCGAACAGGGACCCGAACAGACAGACTGATTTTATAAATTTATTTTTATTTTGCTTTTTAACATTGCACATGAAACCCGATTACCATTGGCTCGATTATTGAAATGAATGAATCTTAAGCTGCACACGAAAATTTTCGCGCTAGAAACGTTGCGGATAAGAAATTTTTCTTTGTTTTCAATATTAATTATGGTAACTAATATTTTCTTGTTTCCCATGTGGTAAACAATATTTCAGGAAATCTACATGAGATTATGTGGTAACAGACTTTAGAAATTTTGCATAGGATCTGTGCCCTTTTTGGTAACACTCCAGAATTTTACTTACGACATTTTATTTGTGGGTACTGCCATATACGCGCTCATACGCAGGCACGACCGCGATACTGTACTTGTTCGTATCACTTACGACATTTTATTTGTGGGTACTGCCATATACGCGCTCATACGCAGGCATGACCGCGATACTGTACTTGTTCGTATTACTTACGACATTTTATTTGTGGGTACTGCCATATATGCGCTCATACGCAGGCACGACCACTATACTGTACTTGATTGTACTCTCAGGCACTGGGTGCTAGTCGGTAAAATTCGTTGTTACTCATTCCTTTCATTTGCACCATAACCGCAGGTACTGCCACATATTGCTGTTAAGCAGGCACGACTGCCATTCTGTATTACCAGTGTTT
>JAXCGZ010022112.1:0-18878 GCA_037179515.1 Halocaridina rubra | reverse complement strand
AAACTTATATTCTCCATCGACAAGACTAATGCCTCGACAGGTTATGGGCCCAGTATGTCCAGATTACCCAAATATCGCTTAGAATTCGATGGTGACGAAAGTAAGTTTGAATTATGGGAAATTAAGTTCTTAGGTCATCTTAGACTTAAAAAACTATATTAAGTTCTTAGGCCATCTTAGACTTCAAAAGCTGTATTAAGTTCTTACGCCATCTTAAACTTCAAAAGCTGTATTAATTTTTTAGGCCTTCTTAGACTTCAAAAGCTATATAGCGTGATCTCTGCCACAGACGATGATGATGTCGACGACAATAAAAATGCGGAATGTTTTGCAGAACTTGTCCAATTCTTATAATCTTATAACATCACAGAAACCGTTAAGAGCATCACTTCCACTATTACCGATTTCAACCACATCCTCTCGCGACCGACCTAAAAAGTACCTTTCCTGGGAGAACCTGAAGTTCCCCTCATACTGCAGTTCCCCTCCCATTCACACCAGAATGTCCTCATCGGAAAAAGTTGACCTTTTTGACCTTTCGTGTGTAGATACTGATATTTTTCCTGAAGTGTTTGTCTCATCTCTTGACATAATGTTTATATATTCACGTGATGTCATCAAAAGGGAATAGAAAAATATCAGAAAAGACACTCTGTACAAAACAAGTCAACTATTGCTTTCAAAGGTAGTGGAACTCTTTCCACAGCACAGTGGTAAATGCATCATAAAAAAGCAAGCAAAAGAAGATATAATTTTAAATATAATCACTTTTAGCGTAAGTGTCCTGAATATCTCAATAAATGGTGAACTTGACAAACTCTTTCAATCTCAAACTTCGGTTGTAGAATCAATAGAGTTTGAAAAAACACACGACCCAGGAGACCTACACTCGAATGATAGAAAGTCTTGCAGATAAGGTGAGAATTTTGGAAGCAGATGCTGAAGAGGTGAGAGCCTTACAACACAAGGTGAGATTGCTAGAATCAGACATTGTCCTACTTAAAAGAGATAATTAATTCTAGGTTGAAACTGCTATTAGAAATATCTCCACCTCTCATTTCAGTGCTGTCACCTAACAGCGATGATGTCCCTTCTATCAACAACCCTCAGGTTTTGCAAACTAGATTTTCTGTCTCTACTCACAATTCCTTCAGTGAATTGAAAGACGAATGTGACAGTGGTAGTGAAGAAGAGGTAGATCCAGATAAAAGTGATAGTCAACAAGACAACCTGAATACACCATCTAGCACAAATAATCAACTCAGTAACAGGTTACAAAACAGTGAAGAAACTGTTTTGTAACCTGTAAAAAGATTTTACAAAAAACAATTTAATGACTCTAGACATGATACAGCGGCAACATGGAAAGTGATAAGAAGCATGATACCAAATGAAAAGACTATCTCAGAAACTTATGAAAATATTACGGAGTTGAAAGACAAAGCGGAAAACTTTAATAACTAGTTTGCTAACGTTGGGAAAAACACATACGAGAAAACACAAGAAAACATCAACTCAGTGAAGATGAGTAATTACTTAAATGCCAATTCTTCCAATGTAAGCACAAGAGAGTACTTCAAGATAAATCCTATCGATTGTGCTACCCTAATTCTTACCATAAAGAGCCTAAGAATCTCTGGCTCTTATGGTCCAGATGATATACCATTTCAATTCATCAAAGATGCTCTACCCATGCTTGTATCTTATATTCTAACTATTATGAACACTTCCATTGTTACTAAAAGGATTCCTGACTCTTGGAATAAATTACAGGTAATACCTCTGCATAAAAAGGGGGGACAGGGAAGATGTGACAAACTATCGTCCCATTTCCCTGCTACCCCATTTTCCTCTAAAATATTAGAAAAAAATTGTTGCATGCCAACTTATGTCATATTTAGAGTCAAATAGACTATTAGCTATTAACCAACATGGTTTCAGACCGAAACTCACGATGGAAACAGCACTGCTCAAAGTTACTAATAGTATCTATAATAATATAGATATGAAAAAATCTCTCTGCTTGTATTATTAGACTTATCAAAAGCCTTCGACAGTGTAAACCATGAAATTCTTATAAGTAAATGTACTAACCTAAATATTGATCCGAGCTGGTTTAGAGAGTATTTATCTAATCACAAACAGTCTATCCGTCTTAACAACATTATCTCTATACCAAAAAATGTATCATTTGGTGTTCCACAGGGATCAGTACTTGGTCCCATCCTCTTCTCCATTTACGTAAATGATCTATCTTCTATCATTTCTGACTGTCTAGTCGTACAATATGCATATGGCACTCAACTACTCCTTAGTGGTGACATAAATAATCTCCCAGAGCTAACCTTAAGTGTAGAAAACACTCTGTCAAAAATTAAAACCTATTTTCAAGAAATTGGGCTGTTAATTACCGAAAGTAAAGCACAGTGCTTGTTTATTGGTTCAAAGTATCACATAGCACAAATTCCAGAAAACACAACAATCTATTTTTGTGGCAATATCATCACACCTAGCAAAATTGTCAAAAATCTAGAAATTCACTTTGATAACTACATGTTGTTTGATTCCTTTATAGATAAAGTATGGAATAAGGTAACAGGAATAATAATGTACTTATCATGAATAAAAGACAATTTTGAGACTACCAGTCAATTAACAGTTGTCGAATTTCTAGCCCTAAGTCATATTAATTATTGCACAACTGTATGGGGAACTACCAATAAGACTCAGATAAGTACAGTACAGAAGCTTATTTATTTTGCAGCTTGAGTTGCCCTGGAAGGAATAAGAAAATATGACCACATCACACCAGCTATAAAAAAAAATTTGGGTGGCTGCGGGCAGAAAAAAAGGTCGCCTATGCTATCTACATTTTTTTTTTACAAACTTTTGAGCCACCACTATCCTAACTGGTTATTTAATTTCAATGCAGTCAGGGATATAAGGGGAAGCAACACAAGACAGAGTAGTGAGCTATTTACTTAGAGAACAAACACAGAGGCAGTCTCGAAGATGATTATTATTAAAGGGCCAACATTCTGGATCAATATTCCAGAGCATCTTAAAAATGCATCCTCCTTCGCAGCTTTCAAAGGCAAACTACATAGTTTTCTCTTAAACAAATAGTTGGTGCTCACACATAAACTAAATTTAATTATTCAATGCAATTTCCCTTAACACTAACCTCTCTATATGTAAACTGATATCGACTTCTCTGTTCTCTAAGTTACGAACTAATTATTCTCATTGTAAGGAAAACAAATATGGTGATGATGCCGATAATAGCAATACTGTATCGAGTGCTAGTTATTACTACTTTACTATTAACATTATTTTTAACATTTTTATTACAGTATTATTATTTTCTAGGAAAGCTACATTTAATTCAACTGTATGTATTACCCTCTTACTTATTATTTCAATTACATGTCTACTTATAAGTTACCCTCTAGTATAGAAGAATAACCATTGTAAAGAAATGGAAATAAATGTTTGTATGTTTATTTGTTTGAATAACAAGACTAGGCAAGTAAAGGGCTGCAAATCCCATCCATACTGAAATTATTTTCTTTGCCACCAAATAGGTTGCTGGCTCACCCTGTAGATGACCCAAGCAGGGTGGTGGGGGAAATTGTGGCAGCCTTTTATCCCAAAGCAGCCAAGAGGACTGATCGAAGTACGTTAGCTTCTTATGAATGAGAATGCTTTAACGTCGCAACCTTTCCTTATAAGAGGGATTGCAGTCACTGTATATGTATGTACCAAACAACTAATGGAAGTATTGAGCAAGGGTAAAGTATGTGAGGCAACCTTTTTCAATCCCTAATTAATTCAGCTGTAGCTACACTGCTGACAGAAACTGGGTAAACGGATATTCAAAACAATATTTCTTTTATCCTGTCCTTCCCAGCTTACTAGTCATAATACAGATACTGCCATTATTTTAATCTAAAATTGACTACGATAATAAAATTCATTTGCCTTCCAAGAATAATTTTTATGTGCAAATATGCCTCCATGTCAGTGTTTGTGACTTCGAATATTTCATGTCTCAGTTACCACATAATTGGTTATGTCAACCTTCGGTATAGATTAAATCATGCCTAGATTACTGTGCCATACAGTAAGGTACAGCACGGTAGCTGTTCTAGAGAAGTTATTGGGGGAAAGTTTTCAGATTTTCTTAATCTTTCCAATTGAGCATGTCCATAACTGTGTATACATATCCCCACGGCAAAAAATATTCATACTTGTCCCTCATTATAAGTTTAATTGGTTCCACACACTCTCCCTGCATTAGTTACAACTCTTGGATGTTAAAAAACACTGCATATGACCTATTCCACCTAGTGTATACATGAAATAATGCCTAAATTACTTTAATTTACTCAAACTTCACCTAAAACAATTCAAATTATGCAAAAACAGTACAGTAGGTGCTACAATGTATTTTGTTTTAGGAAAAATGTTTTGAATTTTTATTTTGTTCTTCATATTTTCCAAGTTCATACTTTCAAAATCATGTTATTAAAAATCGAGTAAGACACGGGACAGCACCATATGTATCTTTTTTTTTTTATGTGTGTGACACCTGGACAGGCAAAAAATTGCCCTCATTAAAAAAGGCCTGGTCACGAGAAAACACCTAGACGAAGGAAAAGAAAAAGGTTAAGGACAAGGCAGAGATGAGATAATGTCACACAAAGGAAAACGACAGACAGAAAAAAACAGTCAAAGTACAGAGGACCCAGATATATGGAGGACTAGGCCCTGAGATATTGATAGATCCACTTTTTGAAGGATGATAAGTCATAAGAATTAGGAAAGACAGAAGGAGGAAGAGACTTCCTGAGTCTGGAGGTAGATGGGAAGAAGCAGTCTCTGCACTGACCAATCTGGGAGCTACAAATCTCCAGAATACATAAAGGGGGTTCCCGTTTAGGTCATTCCGAGTTAAGTAGTTCTGACGTTATATCAGAGCCCAATAAGTAATTAATAAATTATTATTATCCAGATGCAAACCAACTACAGCAGTAAAGGTAAGCAATACTGTATAGTGAATTTTTATGTATTAGATTAAGAACTTAGATTATTTTTCTATGTATTAAAGTACACCTCGTCCATTTTATGCGCAATTTTTTTATCCACAAAATTGCAATAACGCCCCCAAAAAATAATAGTAAAAAAATTCGAATAAGAATTAGGAAAGACAGGAGGAGGAAGAGACTTCCTGAGTCTGGAGGTAGATGGGAAGAAGCAGTCTCTGCATTGACCAATCTGGGAGCTACAAATCTCCAGAATACATACAGGGGGTTCCCGTTTAGGTCATTCCGAGTTAAGTAGTTCTGACGGTATATCATAGCCCAATAAATAATTAATAAATTATCAATACCCAGATGCAAACCAACTACAGCAGTAAAGGTAAGCAATACTGTATAGTGAATTTTTCTGTATTAGATTAAGAACTTAGATTACTTTTCTATGTATTAAAGTACACCTCGTCCCTTTTATGCGCAATTTTTTTATCCAAGAAATTGCTATAACGCCCCCAACAAATAATAGTAAAAAAATTCGAATTTCGCGAATAACGCAAAAAAATAAAAATAAAAATAAAAATGAAAATAAATTACAATAAAATTTAAGTAAATAAGCGCCCGCAGACGCTTCTTCCACGATTACATAGAGGATTACAATAAGAAAAGATCATCATCATCATTATACACTATATATATACAGTATATATATATATATATATATATATATATATATATATATATATATATATATATATATATATATATATATATATATATATATATATATATATATATATATATATATATATATATATATATATATATATATATATATATATATATATATATATATATATATATATATATATATATATATATATATATATATATATATATATATATATATATATATATGTAGTCTCCGTGGTAAAATGGTAGCGTCTGCGACTCTGAGGCGGCAGGTCGATGGTTCGTGCCCCTTCACGGACTGAGGTTAGTGAGGGCATACACTCAGGGTAACGCTTACATCTGCCAAAACGAGTCCTTCGTAAGAAGGCAACCGTCCTAGCCCTTAGTAGAAAAGGGAGTCCGTGATGTAAAACCAGAATATATATATATATATATATATATATATATATATATATATATATATATATATATATATATATATATATATATATATATATATATATATATATATATATATATATATATCTCAGTTCCGGTTTTACGTCACGGACTCCCTTATCAACCAAGGCTAGGACGGTTGCCTTCTTGCGAAGGACTTGTTTTGGCAGATGTAATCCTTACACTGAGCGCATGCCTTTGCTAACCTCAGACCGTGGCGGGGCGCGAACCCTCGACCTGACACCTCAGAGTCGGAGACGCTACCGACTGAGCCACGGCGACTACATATATATATATATATATATATATATATATATATATATATATATATATATATATATATATATAGATAGATAGATAGATAGATAGAGATAGATAGATAGATAGATAGATAGATAGATAGATAGATAGATAGATAGATAGATAGATATATATATATATATATATATATATATATATATATATATATATATATATATATATATATATATATATATATATATATATATATATATATATATATATGATATGCATTTATTATCCTACTAGGAAGTCTGTTCCATGCATCAGCTACTCTACGGTATTACCAAGCCAATTTTCATCAATTTCCCTTCTGAACCTAAATTTATCAAGCTTAAGTCCATTGCCCATTACGAGTTCTGGTTTGATCATGAATTTTTAAAACTTTAATAATTATCACCCTTGTAATGACCTGTCAGATGTGAAGGGATTATAAAAGATGTGTAAAGAATATCCAGCTCTCTGTTGGGTTTTAATATACCTCTGCATTACTTTCATGATGTCTATTCCAAAAATTCTCCTTAAATCTTATTATTATTATTATTATTATTATTATTATTATTATTATTATTATTATTAGTTATTATTTTTATTATTATTATTATTATTATTATTATTATTATTATTATTATTATTATTATTATTATCATTTTTAACAATAATTTTCCTTTGATGATGATTGTGGAGATTATTATTATTATTATTATTATTATTATTATTATTATTATTATTATTATTATTATTATTATTATTACGAATTTGTAATTAAACCATTATTTTTACAATAAATAATGTAGTTTTGGTTGAATGAACAAGAGTTAATGAAAGATTTCTCTCTCTCTCTCTCTCTCTCTCTCTCTCTCTCTCTCTCTCTTATATTGAATTATACATATATTTTATGTATGTTGCTGTATAATTCTGTTTGTGCATTCTGCGTTTCTCTGAGCTTTACTTTTGTATATAATGTACTCTGTGCTGCCATACTGTGAGTTGTGTGTTAGTATGCAGCAATGTTTTATCAATGTGTACACCTCCCTGTAAACTATGTTCTATTCTTGGTTTTGTATCCATTTGAAGCATTATTTGTATGAACTCATGTAATGTCTGACGCCTTGGCGCAATAAATTAATAAAATAAAATAAAATAAAATAATCTCTCTCTCTATTCTACCAAACCCCCCACACTCTCTTTGTCCCAACCAACTAGGGAGGGGCACTGTACACAGTTATTAAAATAAATAAACCAACAGATGTACAAACAATGATGAGCTCTTAATAATAAAAATAATAATAATAATAATAATAATAATAATAATAATAATAATAATAATAATAATAATATTAATAATAATAATGATGATAATAATTTCCACAATCATCATCAAAGGAAAATTATTATTGCCAATAATAATAATAATAATAATAATAATAATAATAATAATAATAATAATAATAATAATAATAATTAGATCTAAGGAGAATTATTGGAATAGACATCATGAAAGTGATGCAGAGGTATATTAAAACCCAGCAGAGAGCTGGATATTCATTACACATCTTTTATAATCCCTTCACATCTGACATGTTATTACACTCTCCATCTCTGTTTCTCTTTACAGCCTGATAAAGGGTGTTTTATTTTATCAGTTTTTGGCCCATCCTGGTGTCACAATAATCTTTATTTATTTATTTATTTATTTATTTATTTTTTTTTTTTTAAATCCGTGATACAGTGAATCCGCGATAGGTGAACCGCAAAATAGCGAGGGATTAAATATATATATATATATATATATATATATATATATATATATATATATATATATATATATATATATATATATATATATATATATATATATATGAATAATTTTTTACCCCGACCCGCTTGGATATATATATATATATATATATATATATATATATATATATATATATATATATATATATATATATATATATATATATACAGTGATCCCCCGCTGGATTGCGTTTCTTGGTTCGCATTTGCACTGTACCACGTTTTTTTTTTTGGCAAATTATTATTTTATTTTTTAGTTATATGCAAAAATATTAAAATATTACAAAAATAAAAATTCTCAGTATTTTCATTTTTTTTTATTGAAAAAAACATATTTCATTATCTAATAGATAAAAAAAATTTATTTCCCAGCCTACGAATAAAAAAACAGTAAAAAATAGTAAAAAACATAAATTTAGATATACGTACGTACAGTATAACTCACAGTATTGCAGCATGCAAAATAGTGTCCGATAGTGTACAATGTATTGGGGTCGCAGCTATGTGAGCTAGCATATATATTTATATTTCCAGTAGTTTCATGATTTTATTGATAAAAAAAATGTATTTCTTAGCCTAAGAATAATAAAACAGTAAAAACTAGTAAAAAAAACATAAATACTGACAGTATTGCAACATGTAAAATACGATACCGCTATCAGCGTTTCGGACAAAGGCTCGTTCAGTCTAACTCACGTGTGCGCCATTCACGTTGTGCTTATTAAACGTTTTGCTTGTGTCCGATAGCGTACAATGTATTGGGGTCGCAGCTACGTGAGCTAGCATATATATTTATATTTCCAGTAGTTTCATGATTTTAATGATAAAAAAACGTATTTCTTAGCCTAAGAATAATAAAACAGTAAAAAATAGTAAAAACCATAAATACTAACAGTATTGCAATATGTAAAATACGATACCGCTATCAGCGTTTTGGACAAAGGCTTCCACCATCTTCTATTGTCTCGCCTCACTCGTGTGCGCCGTTCACGTTGTGCTTATTAATACGTTTTGCTTGTGATTTTTTTACTCACATATTTTAACCTTTGCAATGCCTCCCAAGCATCCTTCATCCTCTAAGGCTTCTTGTAGAGAGCCTAAGCGGCAAAGGAAAATGTTAACCATAACAGATAAGGTAAGTTTACCTATCACGTACATATAAATTTACGTTGCATGCTGTTATTTATAAAGTAAAGGGTGGTTTTTTAACAGTGCAGGGAGGGTTTATGCAATAAACGTAAAAATAATTGTAAAATACCTATGTACATGAGTATGTCATATAAATTTACGCTTGCATGCTGTTATTTATGAAGTAAAGGGTGGTTTGTTAAGAGTACAGGGAGGGTTTATACAGTTTATACGGTGTAAATGTAAAAATAAATTAAAATATCTATGTACATATAGGCTGATCCTACTCCACGATTTTCCTGTTTCGCGCCAGGTCCAGGAACCAAACCCCCGCAATAATGGGGGGATCACTGTATATATATATATATATATATATATATATATATATATATATATATATATATATATATATATATATATATATATATATATATATATATATATATATATATATATATATATATATATATAATATTACATTGTAGTCACCGTCGCTCATGCGGTGGCGTACGCAACTCTGAGGCGTCAGGTCGAGGGTTCGCGCCCCGTCATAGTCTGAGGTTAGCAAGGGCATGCACTCAGGGTAACGATTACATCTGCCAAAACAAGTCCTTCGCAAGAAGGCAACCATCCTAGCCCTTGGTAGAAAAGGGAGTTCGTGACGTAAAACTGGAAATTACATTGTTATTACTGTATCAAAACTAATTAATACTATATACATTATGTTTTATGTAGTAGTGTCTTTAGCCTAAATACTGTACAAAACTGCATATGTTACTATACAGTGCACTTTTTTACCTAAAAATACTTTATAAACAATTCTACTTACAAACAGACTTCTGGAACCTAACTCAATCGCAAGTAGGGGAATATATATATATATATATATATATATATATATATATATATATATATATATATATATATATATATATATATATATATATATATATATGTTTAGATACATAACACAAAATCATCATATGGCAAGGATGAAGATATAGACGTGATTTCAAATTTCTTTGCTCTTTATTTGTTTGTATACTAACACGGGATGTTCTAATCCCTTTGTCTTTCCAAATTAATCAAAAGCTTACATCTTTTCAGTGTGAATTATTGACAATTGATAATGGATTATTAAACAATAGTTATCAGCATTTACTTCCTCCAAACACTCCTATGCACAGATTCTTCATCATTGTTTAAATAGCTAATCATTTACAGTCAATGACATCATATTTGTAGGCTTTGATCTATTCCAGATATTTGCTGACACGGGTGTGGAAACCTTGGTAACCAGGAGCATCACATCCGTATCCCCAATAAGGAACAGCAGTCCACAAAAGGGTTTTATGTTATTAACAGCAGTAATATTATTTCTATCAAGTGGCAATATAAATATCTGGTAGAGATATTAAACCTATTTATATAAACTCACATAATAAGCAAAAAGTACAGTATTAGGAGAATGATGTTCCTCTATTGATATCTAAAATGAAGTTCCCTCACCAAGTCATATTTGCCTCTGCCATCCTTGAAGACCATGGGACCACCAGAATCAGCGAGGCATGTGTCCTTGCCAGTCTGACCAGCACACAGCATGGTATCTTTTACGGCAGTGTCACAATTGTTTGGCAAGCTGTATACGATATAAACGGAAGTGTGGAACAGCTGGTATTCAGGTATGTTAAACATGACCTCCATAATTCATAACCTGAAGGCCAAAACTTATTAAGCAACTATCAGGTAAACTGTATTCAATCAATTAGTATTGCTGTGATGGAAACTACTTTCAAATATTCTACACATGACTTCCTGTTACTCTTTTGGGTAAGGTATCAGAAGAGAAACCTCCCAATCTTTTTCCCCATTATGCTAACTTTGTTAGCATAATTTGGAGAGGGCGAAGATATGCAAACTGGCAGCACTGAGGAGCTCACCTAATTTTTTTTCATGATTGTAACACCAGGACGTGCAAAAAAAAAATAAATAATAAATTTGCCCTCAACGGCTTGGGCACGAAGAAAACATAAAGTAAAGAGAAACAGAGATGGGGAGTGCTGTGACTTGTCAGATGTGAATGTCAACTTAGAGATGTGTAACGAATATCCAAGAATATTCGGTGTTAATGTAGGCATAGAAAAAGAACCGTAACTGAGGGAAGACTTAGCATCGAAATGTCTTGGACAGTCCTATTTAAGTCCAAAAGACCCTTTAGCTGTATTATCACATTAAGTCATATAATCCGAAATCATGTTTACTAGCAAAGAGGATACATTTAAGCTCCATAACAATAAAGAAAAACCTGAAATATAACTCTATATGTAGTTGCTTCATGCTTGCAATAATCAGGCTCCAGGTGATTCATATTCCAAACAAGATATGGAATTTTGTTTTTAAATCTGATGGATACACTATTAGTAAAATACAAGAGCACAATACCTGTACAGAAGAGGAAAGTTTGACAGCAATGTCACTGAATACATCTCATGGGGAATACTGAGAATGTTCTATAATATGGCAAACATATGAAGCACCATGCAGAATCTTTACCATGGGATGTTTCCTTGCTAGTGCTGATCTGATGCCGACCTAAATGGATGGTTAAATCACGGGAATTCATACTCTAAGAAAATCGCAAAATTCACCTTCAAAGGATGAAGTAAGGATACTGCAATTATATCTTAAATAATACTATACAATTAATAATGG
Source organism: Halocaridina rubra (assembly GCA_037179515.1). Lineage (NCBI taxonomy): Eukaryota > Metazoa > Arthropoda > Malacostraca > Decapoda > Atyidae > Halocaridina > Halocaridina rubra. Next base: position 6,774 of record JAXCGZ010022112.1, on the reverse strand, counting down.
CATCCACAGCTTATCACTGCAAGCTTTTTACTTGTATTTCCTACTGCATGCCCTGTATTTATTGAAAATAGAAAAATGAAATCACATAAAGATTCTGACCTTAAGACAGCGAGCAGCAGTCAGGATATACCTTACATTCATTGGGAATCCTCTAGAGAACTGCTGTATTCTATACATGAGAGCATGATGCCAATCAGTCACTGAAATATCCACTGGTTCCTCAAACATTCCAAGCATCACTCTTTTGACCACATCTACAGTTATTGTCATTTGAAAGACGAACCTAGACCGTGAAGAGAGTACGATAAATAATCAAGTCTTCAAGCTTTGCATTAATTACTAATAACCACAATCTACACGATCACAAAAATAACTATAATCCACACAAAGAGCTAAATTACAGGACTTGAAAGACTGTAGCATTTTTTCCATAGCAGTCTATCATCATATTTAGATATTATTCACACTCCATGGGGTGTGACGAGTTGATGTGTTGAGGAGCACCCTGTGAGGAGACAATGTATCAAACCCAGCCCGAAATGCTGAAGATCTGTGGAGAACCCATGACCACTACTGAATATTGAACGATCAGTTCTGCTTTATATACTCTATCCTATTAAGATTATAATCTCTTTGAACCGTAAAGTATGAAAAGTTAACAAGCAATGCCAATGAAGTTTTAATTAATGAGAAAAACGTGTGCTTAAGGAGCAATGTTGTTTAATACTTAAACAGTATTATTTTTCCTAATTCTGATATATAAACCAAGGACATTCATGCATGGCATTCAATATATTATACAGGTACTGTGCTCCCTCGTTTAGCAGGGGGTTCGGTTCCGGGACCGGCCGCAATAGGTGAAAATCCGTGAAGTAGGAGCACAATATATACATAGGTATTTAACATTTATTTTTACTTTTACTGTATCAACCCTCTCTGCACTGTTAACAAACCACCCTTTACTTTATCATTAACAGCGTGCAAGCATAAACTTATATGAACGTGATAGGTAAACTTACCGTGAATGAGGTGATGATGACGTGTACATACTCCATAGCCAAATACTCCACAGCCAATGACAGCTTTGCGGCTGCTTTTTGTGAGAGAAGAACTTGGTAACAGGGAGTTGCTGTCGCTGTTTCTTCTTTGTGCGAAGATGGTATTGTAAGGAGTCATGGCAATGTCAATAATATTGCAGAAGATCACCGAACGAACCATATTATCGTCATGCTCCTGTGACAGTTCTTGGAGTGCTTTCACATGTTTATACATGGCTGCCAGACGTTCGAGTGTAAGGCCAGGTTCTTCGACTTCGTGCATTTCCTCTGGTTGTTCTTCTTCCTCTTCTTTGTTTGCTGATTTTGTCATTTCATCCAAGTCTTCATCAGTCAAAGGTTGTGAGTAGCAGTTGATCACTTCATTCACGTCTTCGTAAGTCATATCTTTAAAGCCTTCTCCTCCTAAAAATGCAGCCAACTTCACAGCTTTCACAACTGCCAAGTTATAGACATTGTCAGGAGCGAATCCCTTGTAGTCGTAGATAACTTCGGGCCACAATTTCTTCCAGCTGGCATTGACTGTGGCTGGCTTCATCTCTTTGATTGCATTCTGAATAGTTTGAAGGCATGTAGCAATCATGTAGTTACGCAAGTACGTCTTCAGTACAATTTCTTTGTCCGCATTCATGGAGTCAACCAGGTTCGCCAGGTCATTTTGTGTGTAGAGGGCCTTGAACGCAAGCATAACGCCTTGATCCATAGGCTGAGATCAGTTGCATGGCCACCAGCATTATCCATCTAAAGAAGGACTTTAAATTCAATGCCCTTCTCTGCAAGATAAACTTTGACCTGAGGGATAAAGCATTGGTGAAACCAGTCTGATGTGAGGCTTTTTGTGATCCAGGCCTTAGGGTTATGCATCCAATACACTGGCAGCAGATTCTTGTTCTTGTTCTTCAAAGCCCTAGGGTTCTTAGACTTGTAGATAAGCCCGGGCTTTAACATGAAGCCCGCAGCATTCCCACACATGACGAGGGTGACGCGGTCTTTGTGCACTTTAAATCCAGGGGCTTTAGCTTCTTCCTTGAAGAGAAAAGTGCAAGACGGCATTCTCTTCCAAAATAACCCAGTCTCATCCATGTTAAAGACTTGTTCAGGAGCATATTCGCCTTCCTCAATAATTAAAGTCGTTCTTTACGTATTCTTCAGCTGCAGCTGTATCTGCAGAGGCAGCTTCGCCATGCACCGAAACGCTCTTTAGGCCAAAGTGTTTTTGATATTTGGCAAACCATCCCTTGCTTGCAACGAACGATTGTTTCCTCGGTGGAGAATCACTGGAGGGTCCTGGTCATGGTCGTCAATATCTTCTTCTCTCTCCTCCTCCTCAAAGGCGCCACTTTTTGTATGATATTGGTGGCTAAGCTGATGTTTTTCTTCCTGAAATCAGCAATCCACAGGGCCAAAGCAAATTCCATCTGCACTATTATCTTCTTGAGGGGTGTTACAACCCTCTTCGCTGTTTTATTAAAAGAAATAGTTGCTGTTTTCCTGATATTTGCCTCGTCCTTTTTGATGTATCAAACAGTACATTTGGTGATGCCGAAATGGCTGCCGACATCTGTGAACCTTCTTCCTTTCTTCAGCATATCTAACAGTTTTACCTTTTCCGTTATAGTCAACATCTTCCTTTGCCGTTTAGGCTTACTATCAGAAGCCGTAGAAGATGAAGGATGCTTGGGAGGCATTGCAGAGGTTGAAACCGAAAGTTTCACAAAATCACAAGCACAACGTATTAAGAAGCACAACGCGAACGGCGCACCCGTGAGTAGACTGAACGGGTGAGGCGAGACAATAGAAGATGCTGGGAGAATGAAGCTTCAATCAAAAAGCCAATCAGATCCGATGATACAGAACAAACAATAAAGCAATTCAGTGATTCGTCATTTCCCACCCTTTCAGCCAATAGCATCCCATGTACTATCTCACATGTTGGCAACCTTTTGCGTTTTCCAAGACGCCAATACAGTGTACGCTCTCGTACAATATTTTACATGGTGCAATGCAGTGAGTTACATGTTTAAATTTATGTTTTTTACAATTTTTTACTATTTTATTATTCTTAGGCTAGGAAATACTTTTTTAATCAAAAAAATAATGAAAATACACCTTGTTCGCTTTTTCTGCATTGTTTTTATCTGCGAAATTGCAATAACCTAACTAAAAAATAATAGTAAAAAAAATACAAAATTCGCAAATAACGCTCATGCAAAAAAGTAAAAAAAAAAAATTCTCATTTTAGTAAATAATCGACTGCCTCAAAGGCACTTTTCCGCCATCCTCCTCCTCTTCTACCGCTTAATGCGATCTGACATTATGAAGATAATGGAAAAAAGCATTAAGAACAAACAGCAAACATATTTTCAATATAATATCGTCAGGAAATAGCGCGGGAGGGTGCATCAGCTGATACAGAGGTGGTAAAACGGTTGCCGATAGAGGTCTGTTCTCCCGCATCCTCCTCCTCTTCCACCGTTAAATACGATAGAATATTATGAAGAAAATTGTAAAAAAGCGTTCAGAACAAACAGCACACAAATTTTTTATATAATATCATCAGGGAAATAGTGTGTGAGGGTGCATCAGCTGATACGGAAGTGGCAAAACGTTTGCCAATAGAGCTTCATTTTCCAGCATCCTCATCCTTTTCTACCGCTTAATGCGATTGAATATTAAGAAGAAAACAAAAAAAAACATTGAGAACAAACAGCAAACAAATTTTCGATATAATATCGTCAGGTAAATGGAGTGCGAGGGTGCATCAGCTGGTACGGAAGTGACAAAACGTTTGCCGATAGAGGTTCGTTCTCCCGTGTTCTCCTCCTCTTCTTCCGCTTAATGTGATCGAATATTATGAAGAAAATTTAAAAAAAGAATTAAAAACAAACAGCAAACAAATTTTCGATATAATATCGTCAGGGAAATAGCGTGCGAGGGTACATCAGCTGATACAGAAGTGTGACAAAACGTTTGCCAATACAGGTTCGTTCTCCCGCATCCTCCTTCTCTTTTACCGCTCCATGCGATCGTATATTATGAAGAAAATTGAAAAAAAGCATCACGAACAAGCAGCAAACAAATTTTCGATATAATATCGTCAGGGAAATAGAGTGCGAGGGTGCATCAGCTGATACGGAAGTGTGACAAAACGTTTGCCGATAGACGTTCGTTCTCCCGCATCCTCTGTCTCTTCTACCGCTTAATACGATCGAATATTATGAAGAAAATTGAAAAAAAGCATTAAGAACAAACAACAAACAAACTTTTGATATAATATCGTCAGGGAAATAGCGTGTAAAGAATATATATATTTCATTTAAATTTCCCTTATGCAGGGATACCTCGGCTTAAGTCATTTCGAGTTAAGTCGTTCTCGATTATACGTCGGTTTAAAAAAAAAAAATTTTTTTTTTTTTTTGTCCGCTACAAATATTGGAATCATAATATCACTAGAAAACCATTAAAAGCACATGAAATCATGTTACTGTACAATAAATACAAACAAAAGCACATAAAATCATGTTATTGTACAATAAATAAGAATAAAAGCATATAAAATCTTATTAAAATACGTACAGTAGTTCCAATATCTACCGTTAGGTGTCGTCACTCGTCATAATAATAATAGTAATAATAATAATAATAATAATAATAATAATAATAATAATAATAATAATAATAATAAGAATAAGAATGCAGCAGGCATTTGCATTTATCGAAAAGGACTTTCTTTGTTCCAGGATATGGATCCCAATAATATAAATAAAAACAAAAGCACATAAAATCATGTTATTGTACAATAAATAAGAAAAAAAGCATATAAATATCTTATTAAAATACGTACAGTTGTTCCATTATTTACCATTAGGCGTCACCACTCATCATAATAATAATAGTAATAATAATAATAATATGAATACGAATAAGAATAAGAATTTGCATTTATCGAATAAGAATAAAAGCATATAAATATCTTATTAAAATACGTACAGTAGTTCCGATATCTACCGTTAGGCATCGTCACTCGTCATGATAATAATAGTAATAATGATAATAATAAGAATAAGAATATGAATAAGAATAAGAAAAAAAGCATTAAGAACAAACAGCAAAGTTATTTTTAATATAATATTGTCAGGGAAATGGCAAGTGAGGGTGACTCAGCTGATACGGAAGTGATTACCTAATTGTGATTACCTAATTGTGTTTACGGGAAAGAGCCCAAAGCTCGTATCTTCCCGTCTCCTGATCGCTTCCATTTTATACTTAGTGATACTTATCATACCTGTCCTTAAAACTATGGATTGAGATAGCATTAACTACCTCCGAGCTTAGCCAATTCCAATTATCAACTACTCTTACACTGAAAAAGTATTTCCTTACATCCTGCAAAAAAGTTTTCTTACGAAGCTTCAAACTATGACCTCTAGTTTTAGAGCCAGCCATATCAAAATATCGATCCCTATCCACTCTATCATAACCATGAAGGAATTTAAAGACTGTCACCATATCCCCCCTCACTCTTCTAGCTTCGAGTGATGGTAAGTCTAATTCCCTCAGCCTCTCATCATAACTGAGATTGTGTATTTCTGGCACCAGTTTCGTGGCATGTCTTTGAACATTTTCAAGCTTAGCTATGTGCTTTTTCAAGTGCGGATTCCAAAAGGGGGCTGCATATTCGAGTTTTGGCCTCACATAGGTTACATAAATATTTCTGAACATTTCCTAGTCCATGTGCCTGAAGGCTACCCTAACATTTGATAAGAATGCATATGCTGCCCTTACTATGCCATTTATATGTATTTCTGGAGACAAATCTGCCAGTATGTTTACTCCTAGATCTCTCATTTTCTGTCTCTTGAAGTTGTACTCCAGCCACCGAGTAGTCAAGCTTGGGCCTTCTTGCACTTGTACCCATTCTCATTACCTTACATTTTGAAGTATTGAATTTCATTAGCCACTTTTCTGACCACTCATGCAGATTATTTACATCCTCCTGAAGTTCTCTACCATTATTCTCGTTTTTTACTTTCTTCACAATCTTTGCATCATCTGCAAACATATTCATGAATGAATTTACAGACTCTGGTAGGTCATTTACATATACAAGGAACAAAAGTGGCCCTAAAACTGAACCCTGTGGAACTCCACTACTAACTCTTCTCCATTCAGACACTGAGTGTCTTACTCTAACCCTCTGTTCCCTTTCTTCTAAGTAAGTTTTTATCCATTCTAAAACATTTCCACCTATTCTAGCCATTGATTGCAGCTTCCTAATAACTCTCCCATGTGGAACAGTGTCAAACGCTTTCTGGAAGTCTAGGAATATACAATCTGCCCAGCCCTCTCTTTCCTGTAAGATTCGGCTTACCTCATCATAAAATTCTAATAAGTTTGTTACTGTTGATCTATCTTCTCTGAAGCCATGTTGCCTCACTGACAAAAAGTTGAAGGATTCCAAGTGAAGAGAGATATGTTTCCTTAGTAGTTTCTCCATAACTTTGCAAACTATGCTGGTCAAGGAAACTGGTCTATAGTTCAGAGCCGTATCCCTCCTTCCCTTTTTGAAGATAGGTATCACATTTGCTTGTTTCCAGCATCTTGGAATCTCCCCTGACTCCAGTGACTTTTTAAATATGATACTTAGTGCCACTGATATTGAGTTTGCGCATTTTTTAAGCACATGAGGGGATATGTCATCAGGACCTGTAGCTTTATG
>JAXCGZ010022111.1:0-18915 GCA_037179515.1 Halocaridina rubra | reverse complement strand
ACAAATATATGTTATGTAAATGCATAAGTCTAAATAAAAAGCCATCCTGTCCATGCTCAACTGAAGAATTCAAACAGTGCTTATGGGGGGGAAAGGCTGTATATTCATCTTTTTACTTTATCTTGATTCAAGAAAAATATACGGCTTCATTCAAGTATATATAAATATAAAATAATATTTTAATTTAAAAGAATTTATTAACGCCAGGGACACTCCATAATCTCCCCTAATACCCTAAATGGAAAGAGTAGCTTTCACCATATAAGACATAATGTATGGTCAATTCCGATAATTACAGCTGTCTTAGTGACAAAGCCTGCATGAGAATTTTGCAAAGCTGTCAATGATCATTCACTACAGGCAAAGAAGAGCCTCATAACTTTGGCACTCTATTCCACAGGGTAGTACATTAAAAAAAAAAAAAAGGCAAGTTGTTCATCATTGCAAGCCCTTGTCCAATGGATACTTAAGCAAAAAAGTTTTCCTCTCTTTAAATTATGTAAAGAGAAATAACATTTCTCTATAAAATATGGCTGAAAACTATAAGGCCTGAACAACGGCCAAAATGATACAAATACAAAAAAGATGTCTAAACTGAAGAGTTAAAGAGGACAATGGTTAATACTATCCATATAATAATAATCTATAATCACTAACAGGCCACCAAATAAGTTTGATTTACACGTATAATTCCCAACAACTGATACTTCACTACCCATGCCAACAACATACAGAGGTATGGGATTACTCGGCAGACTAATGAGGAAAGGCTTACAAAAGAAAGGGTTCAAATGATAAGCAGCAGGAAACCACCAAAGAAAACCAAAAAAAAAAAAAGTATGCAGAAATATAATAAAAGTTCAGGTACTCATCATCACATATGACTAAAAGACGGATGATTTAGGTGGAAATGAGTCATAAAAGAAGGTTGAGAAATAAGGCTCTGTCATCAGTTCCTCTCCACAATACAAGTCTACAACCTCCTATAAGAGTGTTAATATACAATCTGGAATATCGGTAGGCCTAAGTGACAATTATATATCATGCAAAAAATGGATGGTCTCCTAAACAATATCAGACACCAAATTCAGTTAGCAAGAAGAGAATCACAAACATTATTGGGGAGACAATAGTTAATGACCAGCAATGGACAACAGCAGTTACAGATAAAGCTAAAAATGTGTGTATTGTCACGCTGACAGTAGATAATAAAACTGCATTTTCGTGAAACTCAATTAGATATTGACAGGTAATATAAGAAGCTATAAATATTAAATTTCCCAAAAACCCCATAGGTTGGATTGGGCATCACATGAGCATATGCAACATTTCATAGACACATGAAAGCATATCACTGAAGGAAGACTAATAATTTTACATCATCATCACCATGGTGATCCCTCAAGGTTGAGGATGATGGCTTCTGCTCCATTATCTTTGGAGCATTTGGTGGCTTAAGAATCCAATGGACTTGAAGAGCTCATCCATATTCAAAGCAGAGCATACCAAATGGTAGAGCAGCACTTGTTCGTAGCAGCATCTCTCTCTCTCTCTCTCTCTCTCTCTGTCTTCATCTCTTTTCTGCCAATTATATTCATCTGTTGGCTCTAAAAGTTCCTCCTCCTTCATGCAAGATAGTTAATCATGTTTCCTATTCCTAGCATTGGATTTTTAGTTTTTTATGTCAGTATCACATTTCTTCATGTTAGTTGTTTGTACATCTTTGAATCTTATCTGCTTTCAGGTGCATTAGGTTGGGAGTAGAAGATTTGCCTCGGCAGGAATTCAATTTTTATATGAACAACAAGACCACTCCATCCTAAGTGGTTCTTGATGATGAAGGTTACAAAGTTTGATGCGTTTGCTTTACTCAGCAAATTGGCAATGATGTTCTGTCATCCCATCTGATGTTTACCATATTTCGAAGACAACATTGTTGGAGTTTTTCAAGTGCTCTCAGATGTTGTCAAAGTCTCAAAAGCAGATAGAAGTGTTGGGAAGACCACTGCTTTATACACTAACATTTCTACATCTTTTCTGAATGTCAAGATCAAAGAAGACTAGTTCGGAGACATTAAAAAGGAATTATACAACCTATAGGATGGTGTTGGATCTCATCATGAAATCAGCATTGGAGAATAAGTAACTTCCAAGATATGGAAAGTTGTCTATGTTTTGCAGGGTTGTGTTGCCACTTTGAATTGATAGCTTTATCTGACTTGCCTTGGTTGGTGATGGTTGATAAAAGATCTGAGTTTTCATAAAATTGAGGGTGAGTCCATGTTTGGTGTATGCAAGGTTGAAGGCAGTCAGGATCAGTTGCAGATGATTTTCTGATAGAGCATGAACACTATTGTCATCTACATACTGGTCTTAGCTTTTGAATTGGTATGAGCAAGCCTCAAAAGTCTACCATCTGTTCTATAAACAATTTCATTTCCTTAAAGTAGTAAATGACTATCACAACGAATATGGTTAAAAGAAATGAGACACTTACGCATTCCTGATTTACTCCTGATCTGGCATAAAATGACTCACAGTTACTTCTGCTAACCGTACCGTTGTGAGGGAGTCTAAGAATATGAATGTACCTTTTAGGACAGCCATAATAAGATAGGCCATCCCAAAGAAATTCTCTTGATACTGAGTTAAAGGTTCTGGTTAGGTCAATGAATACCTTGTATAACGATTGAAGTTGTTTACAACATTATTCTTGTGGCTGATGCACTGTGAATATCATGTCAGTTGTTACACATGATGATCTAAAATCAGCTTGTGTAACTGGAAGGATCCTCTAAGACAGTGGTTTGCTCATAGTTCAGGCAAGAACCTTGCCTACTGTTGCTAACAGGGACTTTCTACAATAGTTTCTGCATTTAGATTAAACACCTTCCCTTTTGCAGTTGGTCGTGATTGCTGACTTTCTAAAGTTTGCTGGTACATTCTCGTTTATCCAGATTTTGATGAGGAGTCGATACATTCGATAATGTAGCAAATTACTTCCCTTCCTGCAGCCCTCAACTGGTATTTCATTAAGTTCAGAGGACTATTTGTTTTTCAAGTATCTGGTAGGTTCCTTCAGTTCTTCAATTGTTATTTTGCCTATGGAGTCCAATACATATTGTTTTAGAAAGCTCTTGACCACATTCGTGTATTGTGACAGTTTGGTTTAGAAGTTCTTCAAAGTGCTCCCTCCCCATCTACAATCTATATCAGCATTGCTCTTAGGATGGCTGAACCATTTTTGCTTTTGAAAGAGGCTTGACTATGAATGGATGGAACATAATTGGCATTTATAGCACTGAAAAATCTTGGAATCCAATTCTTGGTCATAATATGTGAGAATAATCAATGATATTGATCACACATGTCAATATCAAAGAAACATGTATCAAAAGGAAATGAACGCCTTTACGTCAGAATAAATTCTTAAAATGAAGAAGAAAAATAAATTAATGACATGCTATAATGGGAATTATGAAGTCACATTTACTGTGAGAACTCACATTCATCATGAGTCAATAAGGACCATCTTAAAATTCTGACACTGATCGGGGAAGTAAATTCTCTTTTTAAATATGTTTAGCTGGTTAATTCTACTAAAGTCTATATTTATTATCAAAATATACTTTATTAAGTAGGAGAGTGGGGACTGTCGTAGTGTAACCGGCAGAGTGCTCATCTCGAGAAGTGATGAACTCACATAAGAGCCTATGGCAGGGAGATAGGCAGGGCATGCAGACTTGAATGCCCAGCTTCAATCCATCTGTGTCCATCCCCAAATAGGGACTAATACATAAAAAAAATAAATAAAATAAAAATTAGAGGAGTACTATACCAAATGCATTTGTGATTACACAGGGAATACCTAATTACTTGGCTTTGCAAATTTTGCACCCTATATACAAAAATACTATCATGATACATGAGTGCAGAGGTTTCCCTACTTACAAACATTCACATATACGAGCAAAACCCTACCCATTATCTACCCATGTAGCCTATTAATGTATGTATTACTGTACCATACTGTATTACATAATTATTACTGTATCAAAATTCATTAATACTATAGTCTATATATTTTATGTAGTAGTTAGCGTCTTTAGCCTAAATATTGTACAGTACTCCATATGTATAAACATTACAGTACTTTTTTACTTAAACACAACTTACGAACAATTCTATTTACGAACAGATTTCTGGAACATAACTCGTTAATAAGTTGGGGACTGTCTACATACTGATTTAGAAATCACATGATATACGGCAATAACTAGTAATGTGCTTTTCTTGCAAACAAATTATGGAAGTATTGAGTATTGGAAACCTACAATGTAAAATTTAGGAAACTAATAAGATAATATTTAATTCAATCATACCTAATTATTAGCTATTTATACATACATACATATACACATGCCTCATTCCCCCTTGTAAGGAGGGTGGCCAAGCCAAGAAACGTGCTTTCACCACGATCCACACATACCTCAACCACTCCTCTCAGCTCCTTGGGGGGTAAAGGGTTGCCACATCTCCCCACCCTGCTTGGGTCACTCACAAGGTAGGCAGGCAAGGATATTTTACAATGAAGCCCGACAGCTGCAGCTGGTTTACCCCCACCACTTTATCACATGGCAACTCCCCTCTCATCCATTCATCACAGTTCATGGAGCTATCAGGAGTGAGAAATCCCTTTGGGCCATGTCATAAATGCACAATCTTCCTCCATTCATTCCTATCTCTTTCACGCACTCTTCCCTGTTCCATTGATATTCCACACACATTCAGTGCTCTTTTCATGCCATCCATCCATCTCATTGTAGGTTTCCCTCTTGACATAACTTCAATCACTTCTGCACTCCACATTCTCTTCACTATTTTTTCATCACTCAACCTTTCCATGTGTCCAAACCAACTCACAGCTTCATTCCAACATCCGTTCTCTGCCTGACATACTCATTTCTTATTCTGTGTATACTAGATACATCAATCATAACTCTCAAACACCTCATCTTCATTACATTCAACTTGTTCCTTTCATCCTCTCTTGCATTCCAAGTCTCTGCTCCATACAATGCTGTCAGCGCAATCATACCTTAATATATCCTTCTCTTTGCATTCATTCCCCGTCAGCACAATCATACCTTCATATATCCTTCTCTTTGCATTCATTCCCAAATATCTATTTATCATTACACTTTTCAACCAACCTAGACATTTACTTGCTTCCTTCACTCTGTGATTTACCTCTACATCCATTTGTCCACTCCTTGATACATGCAACCCCAGATACTTAAAACTCTCAACTTCTTCAAGCAACTCCCCATTCACTCCTACATTTAATCTGCCAACATTAGTACCCCTCGTGCATCTCATAACTTTACTTTTACCAAGATCCACCTGCAACTTCCTTCTTTCACACACACACTAATAAACTCAGTCACCAAATTATTCAATTCATTCTCAGTATCAGCCACCAGTACAGTCTCATCTGCAAGCAGCAACTGATTCAATTTCCACAACCTTCCATCCTCACCCACTAGTTCCAAGCCTAGTTTCATTAAACAACCATGGCGACAATACACAACCTTGATGTAACCTTACATTCACCTCAAATTAATCACTCATACCATTCCCAACTCTCACGCACGCTCTACTATACATGTAAAAACTCTTCACCGCATTCAACAAACTTCCACTTATTCCATACAGTCACAGCACCCTCCACAAACCCTCTCTATCTACCCTGTCATACATTTTCACTAAACCCATAAAAGCCCAAAAGGTGTCCCTACCTTTCTCCAAGAAATTCTCACACACCTGTCTTACTGCAAACACCTGATCCACACATCCTCTTCCTCTCCTGAACCTACACTGTTCTTCCCCAATCAATCTCTCAGTACCTTTCCTAATTCTCTTGATTAACATTCTTCCATATACCTTACCAACTACACTCAACAAACCAATTCCCCTAAAACTACTACATCATACTTATCTCCTTTCCCTTTGTAAAGTGGAACTACACATGCACTCCTCCAATCAACTAGGACCCTCCCTTTCCTGAAACATGCATTCAACAACCTAACCATCCACTCTACTAATGCCTCCCCACCTTTTGACAAGATAAAAAAAATTCATAAAATCACACATATATCTTTTTTTATGGGAAAACTTTCAGTAAAGTAGCATAAAATAGAACTTTGTAAAACAGCACCGCTGATTGTGTTCTGATATACAGGGGGTCCTCGGTTTACACTGTCCTCGAGTTACAATGTTTCACGGTTACAAAGTATCTCCCATACATCCCTTCTCTGATCTGATTAATGAAAACGGATGATGTACATGAACCCAGGTCCCAGTGACTATAAGTACTTGACTTTTGCCAGTTATGCCAACAATATCATTAAAAACACACTGTTGAGACCTATGCGTGACCTATGAATATTTGTCAATTTCAGGTATTCACTGTTAGCCAATTTTGAAAAGCTAAATATGCAAAAGCTATTCTTTTTTATAATGTCATTGGACCATTACACAGTACTCCCATGAGGCATTTTTCAAATATTTTTTTTTGTGCACGAGAGTGGCATGTTAACATTTATTGAGTGCTTATATAACTGAGATTGAATGCAAAAATTTCTGGAATTGTTAGCAAGATAATATTTTTACAACACTGAAGTACTAATGAGTGTTAATTCTGGTAACTCATATATATCCATCAATTAAGATGAAATTAGCACAATACAAACTTGGCTATTACTAGTATTTATTAGAAAAGTTTTCCATGACTCACCACATTTAAAGCATTCCAAAATATACAAATGAAATATTGCAGAATACAGGGGTCCTCAACTCACATCACAGCTTCATTTCTCAAGATGCGAGGAAACCCAATTTTTCTGGATAAGTTGGAACACACCTAAAAATACTGCTAAAGCAGTAGTAAAGTTTATAATCTAAAACATAAAAAAACTCTTCTATGACATATGAAGACATAACTAGGACTAAAAAAATAGACCAATTCCTTACATATTACATACAGTATACAGCATAGTACTCCTCACTTTTACTCCTGTTGTTGGCTTGCACACTGGATGCGATCTTTATCCTTGATAATCGTTACTCCCTTTTGGAAGAATTTCATTATATTCAATTTCACTTCCATGGTGATGGCTTTCCTTTTGTTTGAAGCACTGCCATCAGAAGAATTTCCTATATGCTTGGAAGGCATAATACAGGCCAAAAATTATCAGGAGCGAAAAAAACCAAAGATTGAATAAGCACAAGAACAATAAGGTGTACGAGCGGAAACTGGGCGAAGCAGCTACCTCAGTCTAATGCCGAGTGATAACATATTTTTATGCCGTGTGGCAACATATTTTTCCGCCACGCTCAACAAACTGTTCAGAGAGCGAAGTCTATATTAACGATATGTACAGATATTTGGTAATGTTGTAAATAAATTTAAACTAGGTCTTTCACATAACTGAATACATAAACAAATAAATAAATAAAAATACTAACTTGATATATACGTACATAACAATGCGGCATGAATTCGTATTTTTCAGCGGGAAAGATTGGATTTATGACTATGTATTTAGTAATTTTGTTAATAAATTCTAACTTGTTCATTCACATAACCAAATACATAAATAAATAAATAAAAAACAACATTAACTTGATTTGTATGCACACAACAATGTTGTGTTCTGCCACACTCAACAAACTGTCCTGCGCTCAAAGTTCACATTTAGGATGCAAACCACGCAGGGTTGCGTTTTCATCATTACCTTTCCTCTTTGCAGTTACTTAAAATCTATAAAGGTCTTATCTATCCCTGCTTAGAATACTGCTCACACATCTGGGGTGCTTTTTCTTATACTTATATCCTTGATAGGGTTGAATCTAAGGCTGTCTGACTCATGAATGATCCTTCTCTTACTTCTAATCTGGATTTTCTTTCTATTTGCCGTAAAGTATCATCCCTTTCTCCTTTCTATCACTATTACTTCCATCGCTGCTCTGATGAGTTGGCGAGTTGAATCCCTCCTCCACTGCCGAGACCACGTAACATTCGCCAAGTAGCATCATCTCACAGGTACTGTGTGGAGATTTGTAGCTCGCGGATTGGTTGGTGCAGCAACTGCTTCTTCCCATCTACCTCCAGACTCTGGAACTCTCTTCCTCCTTCTGTCTTTCCAAATTCTTATAACCTATCCTCCTTCAAAAAGTGGTCTTACGTCATCTCAGGGCCTAATCCTCCATATCTCTAGTTCCTCAGTACTTTGACTATTTTCTCAGTCTGTCCTTTTCCTTTGTATATCATTACCTCATCTCTGCCTTGTCCATAACCATTTTCTCTTCCTTCATCTTTAAAATGTTTTCACGTGCTAGGGCCTTTATTGATGAAGGCAGTTTTTTGCCTGTCCTGGTGTCACACTCATAAAAAAACAAAGTTGAAATAAAGATTTAATAATTTATGAGAGATGCAGCGTAACCACAAAATATCATAATCAAGGATATCGTAAACTGAAGGACCCCTGTGCCATGGTTCCGCATTTTAAGAGGTCAAATGGTTCCATAACTTCCGGTATAAATAAAATATCAAGTACAGTATGCTCAAGACCCTACATACTTCGTATATAATCAAGTCTCAATCTCCAATATAAAGTAGGGTACTTTAGATAATAACTAGAGTACTATGCTGTACTAGAACTTTACCTGATACAATTTGAATTATGTAAAAAACAGTACACTATTTGCTATAAGGCCTTTTTTGGGGGGAAACTAAAAAAAAAATGTACAGTACAGTGCAGTTCATTAATGGGCAGAAGGAACCATCATAAGCCTAAACTAACAACTTTCCTTCAACTATTACTGAATGCTTTGAGATGCATTAGTCAACGGGATATTGGGAAATGTAAAATACACAGTAAAAGTTTAATAAACCTCTATATGAAGATCACGTGATACAGTGTCAAAAATTTCCAGGAGTGTATAAGGAGTTACCTGTAGTGTATGACAGTAAAATATATGTAAAAACATAATGAATATTAATGCAATTAAAAAATACAGCCCAATAATAGATCCTGTGCAATAACAAAAATACATTAACAGACCATTCTTTATCTCTCTCACTAAATTATAATCATTCTCTATATTATTCCTTCAAATACACACACAGTCATTCTCCCTCTCCCTTATTCATTGCATTCCAACTTGGTCTTTATTTCTTGTTTTAATTCATAAATTATCGATACATACTCAAATTAATCCAGTCTAATAAATGAGTGGATGAGTCAATATATTAATATAAAAACAATAGTTACAGAAAATATTGCAAGATACAATTTTTTCACTGAGAAAAATATTTAGCTTTTATGTATACGCCTTGGAGGCACATAAAAAATACTGTATGTGTATTCAACGATTCAGCACAGCATAGCAAGTGTAACAATCAATAACAACTTGGGGAAACAACCTGCAGACACAAGAACACCAGTGTGAGAAAACATAAGTTGTTGTATCCTGCAACATTGTTTACTGTTAGTTCACTAAAAAAACAGAGAGGCTGTGTTGTGTTTGAGTATACCACTCATACTCTTTACAGAAAGCCAAGATTGACATTTCTCATCTTCTCTAACAGAGATGAAAAAGGCCGAATAGTGGAAGCACTGGGATCAAGCCATAAAACGAGTAGCCAAAATGGCAGCCCACTGAACACCTATAGGAAAATATGTTTACATTTTCAACTCTTCTGTTTTTAAACTGACTAGTCCATTAAAGCCTGGTATCATAAGCACATCATTGTCAGCCATGAACATTAATCAGCCTCGCCGAATGATGATGCCTTATCACACTAAACTGAACGAAGCAACAGTGATAATATAGAGGGTGAGGAATAACTAAGAAATGCTATACTTGAAGAGCCTCTGATGGAGAGTTATGTTATTGAAACTGGTAGAGAATAACCTTCAAATGGACCAGGATTTCTTTGGGTATTGGCACAAACTTTGGAACTGACCCATCTCTGCAAAAATATTTTCCATGTAAAGACTGAGTTTGTCAAAAGTGGGTTAGTTGACAAATGGGATATCAAATCATGAATGACCAGATTACCCCTCCCAATCAGATAAATAAAGTTTCCTTGGTGAGGCTAGCAGTTCTCACAAGTGCTCTTAGGGTTGTTAATAGCTCTTTCATATTAAATCCAACCAAATGCTAGCAGGAAATCTGTATGGGCATTCTTCTAGATTAGTAAACTCTAGTCCTTTGGTAACAAATATTTCCATATGTGTCAACCAAATCACGATAAACATAAAACATTTTCAGATGAAAACTAACAATCTTGAATAGTAAAAGCTTGGGTTGCTATATTGCTTGGATGTTTCTTTTCACCAGGCAGCACGGCCGTTTAAACACCGAAATTCACCAAGTTATGATATGTCAGGCTTCAAATATGAGTCAGCTTAGTTGGATAGGCTAGGTTAGTTAGATTAGGTTATAAAAGTACCCACCACCGCCCATCAATATTAGCCCTAACACAAAATAAGAGTGACTTCCAAGAAAAATAATTATCTCCTTACGTCAAAACTTGTCAGAAAATAATGGTTTAATCCAAAAAATTATGGGGTGCATGAAAGAAATCTTACCTGCAATTTTTATCAAAGAAACAACTTTTTAGGAGAGGATGACTAGAGTTTTAGACATACATGGTAACGCGCTGGCTTCGCATTCACGAGGTCGAAAGATCGGTTCCCGTCCAAGACCAAGAGTTTAAGCTGTTTACTGGCAGGAACTGCTGTGGTTGGACACCACAGTGGGGGGTTGGGGCTTGCCCCGGCTGACGAATACCCATTGTATTGAAATGGAAATAAAGGTTTATTATTATTATTATATTATTATTATTATTATTATTATCATGAGGTATAAATACGAGTAAAGGGGGGGTGCTTAAAGCGAATCTCCATGCATAATATATATATAATATATATATATATATATATATATATATATAATATATATATATATATATATAATATATATATATATATTTTTTTTTTTTTTTTTTTTTTTTTTTTTTTTTTTTTCTTCTAAGGTGTTACAAGCACTGTAACTCCTGAAGATATCTGAATAATTTTTTTTTTGAAGATTCGTTTTATGCACCCTTTCCATAGCCTACCCGAGAAGTCAGTGTTGGGCTAGCTAGGTTATATAAGTATCCAACGCCGCCCATCAATATTGGCCTATACAAAAAAAAATATTTGAGAAAAAACAATGATCAGATAAATTCAAAACACACACACACACACACACACACAAAGGCGCTGAATAACTGAATAAATCTTTCTTTTTACTTTGAAAGATTAATCCAAACCACACCACCATTCAATGACACACGAAGAAAACTCTGAAATAAAATCGAAGAAAAAACTTCTCACGAGTGATGAAAGTATAACTGATGATCACCTTGACTCGTAATTTTGATCTCAGTGTGAATAATACAAGTGACACTTCGGAAAACACTTCAGTCACTCTCTAGATTACTCCTCTCACGTCAGAACTTGGAGGAAAGTCGACCTCCACTGACAGCAGAATTGTTGAAGAGTTACAAAAGCAGCCGATTAGAAAGTCGAACCCTTTATATCATCTCTCGTACTTTTCATTTAGGATGATTATACAAATAGTTATAAACAAATCAGTTTTATATAATGAGATCATATATTCATTTATTGAAAACAAATAATGAACAGATTTATTTATTCTATAAGAATGCGCGCTTCAAATTTTTATCTTTTTATTAAATTGGGAAAAGAAATACATGATTATAAGTAGATGATTGTTTTTTTTTTAATAAATTTGCATATATAAACATGAATTAATAATGACAAATAGTACACAACTTAAATTATTTGACAATTACATGCAACGCTTTAAATAAGAAGCATGACCATATAATATTGAGGTCTACTTTGAAAGGGTGATAACTTACCACAGCAGACATTCTAAAAAATGCATTAATTACGATAATAATAATAACATCTAATATAGTGAATTGCTTCATTCTTTTAATATCTATCTCAAATTTGAAAATGTTAATACATATTATATTTTTTTACCAAAAATAAAAATTAAAAGTGTAAATAATAACAATATGGAAGCAAAAAACCGGTAATATCGCTACTATATAATAGGGAAAAAATGATAATTAGGAAAAGTATAATTTCTTATAATGAAATATGCTATGCTCGAATTATGTATTTTGTATAGACAAGTGTAAATTATAAGAAAAAAATACACCTAAACTGTACGTATGAATACAAAACTACAAACTCTCCAATGTAAAAATCATTATATACTCTCAACAACAGCATTTCCAATTAATAATATATCATTCTTAATATATACAAATCAGTATGTCCTATGGAAGATTTTTTTTATAATAAACACTAATTGATGACCACTTTGGAGATTAATAATAATAATAATAATAATAATAACAATATGGACAAAATTACATCCTAAAAGGACAAGACACATAAATAATATATGACCACATACATCCTAATATAACTAATAAAAATATTCGTTACTGATATGGGCTTCCTTTCATATTATCATTTTCGATTATGAAGAAGAAAAAAAACGTAACATCCCGGATATTACTGTAGTATGAATGAAAATCCATTTGAATTACTTGGAAGAAATATATATCCATAATAACTATAGTATTTCATATCAGTTACTGATATCTAACATTGACTACTGCCTTCAACTCCAGCTAACCAAGAATATATGCAATACATAACATAGGAAGGATTGGGCACCATTAAGAAGGAGGGGACTACAAGGCCCCTCGTTCTCCACAAATTAGTCCACTTTTACGACAAACAGGAGAACAAGGAAAATATCCCGGACGACCTGACTGGAGGGGGAATTCTTTATAATAACTGTTGTATATAACCCACCAAGGAACGAACATAAGGAAAGCCATATAGGTACTACTGAAGTCATAGACTCAATTGTTAACATGGCACGGGAGAGAAAATGTAGGATTTAGATTATGGGAGATTTTAATCATAAAGAGATAGATTGGATAAACATTGACCCACACAGTGGTGCGGATTCATTCAGGGCAATAATCCTAGATTGCGTACAAGGGAATTTACTACACGAACATAGACTGGAACCAACAAGGGCCACGGGTAGGGATGAGCCATCACTACTTTGTCTAGTATTCACAGATAACGCGTTGGATATTGAAAAAAAATGAGTATGAACCACCAATTGGAAAGAGTGATCACTGTGTGTTGTTGATGTAGTATATCATTGAAGATGTTCTGCCTGAGAGTAGAGGCACTGAGGACATGAGGAGGAACTATCCGAAAGGAGATTACATTACAATGGATGAGTTTTTTACAGTTATTGACTGGAGGACCTTATTTTACAACAAATCGGTCCAATGAATGTAGGACATCTTTGGTGAGAAATATGGGAAGATAGTAGATTGCTTCATACCTGTCACCAAAGTAGGTGTAATTCATGTCAGAGAAAAATGGTTCGATAATGAGTGTAAAAGAGCTAAGGAGTGAAGAGACAGATTCTGTAAAAGTTATAGGTGGAGAAAAAATATAAATGCTCGGCAAACCTACAAGAGAGCAAGAAAAGATTACTTAAGGAATAGAAGAGAGGTAGAGAGAGACTATGAAAGGGATATCACCAGAAAGGCTATAGAAAATCCCAAGCTTTTCCAAAGCTTTATCGGAGGAAAACTGGAGGTAAAAAAAAAAACATGTTTTAAAGCTTTAGAGAGAGGATGGAAGCATTGCTGAGACAGATGAAGAGATTTGCGAAGAATTGAACAAGGAGTTTTGGTCAGTATTTACAGTAAAAATACCCCGACTCCTCAGATTATAGAGATAGAAGCTGATGGGCCTGTATTAGAGAACATCCTTTCAGCCACAGAGGAATGCAAAGAGCTGATGGAGTTAGATGTACATAAAGCTACAGGACTTAAATAGTCACAAGCTCAATATCAGTGGCACTAAGTCATATTAAAAAAGTTGTTGGAGTCAGGGGAGATTCCAAGATGCTGGAAACAAGCAAACGTGATACCTACCTACAAAAAGGGAAGGAGGGATATGGCTCTAATCCATAGACCTGTTTCCTTGACCAGCATAGTTTGCAAAGTTATGGAGAACCTACTAAGCAAACATATCTCTCTTCACTTGGAATCCTTCACCTTTTTGTCAGTGAGACAACATGGCTTCAGAGAAAAAAGATCAACAGTAACAAACTTATTAGAATTTTATGATGAGGTAAGCCGAATCTTACAGGAAAGAGAGGGCTGGGCAGATTGCATATTCCTTGACTTCCAGAAAGCATTTGACACTGTCCCACAAGGGAGACTTATTAAGAAGCTACAAGCAATGGCTAGAATATGTGGAAATGTCTTAAATTGGATAAAAAACATACTCAGAAAGAAAGGAACAGAGGGTTAGAGTAAGACACTCAGTGTCTGAATGGAGAATAGTTAATAGGGGATTCCACAGGTTTTAGTATTAGGGTCACTTTTGTTTCTTTGAGTATACTTAAATGACCTAACAGAGTCTGTAAATTCATTCCTGAATATGTTTGCAGATGATGCAAAGATTGTGAAGAAAGTAAGAAACGAGAACAATGGTAGAGAACTTCAAGAAGATCTAAATAGTCTTCATGAGTGGTCAAAAAAGTGGCTAATGAAATTCAATACTTTAATATGTAACGTAATGAGAATGGGTACAAGTGCAAGAGTGCCCAAGCTTGACTACTCGGTGGCAGGAGTACAACTTCAAGAGATAGAGAATGAGAGAGATCTAGGCATCAACATACTGGCAGATTTGTCTCCAGTAATACATATAAATGGCATAGTAAGGGCAGCATATGCTCTTTTAGCAAATGTAAGGGTAATCTTCAAGCACATGGACAAGGAAATGCTCAGAAATATTTATGTAACCTATTTGAGGCCAGAACTTGAATATGCAGCCCCTTTTTGAAATCCGCACTTGAAAAAACACGTAGTTAAGCTGGAAAAAGTTCAAAGATATGACACGAATTTGGTGCCAGAAATACTCAATCTCAGTTATGATGAGAGGCTGAGGGAATTAGACTTATCATCACCTGAAGCTAGAAGATTGAGGGGGGATTTGGTGACAGTCTTCAAATTTCTTCATTGTTATGATAGAGTGGATAGGAATCGATATTTTGATATGATTTGCACTAGAACTAGAGGTCATAGTTTGAAGCTTTGTTAGAAAAGTTCTTTGCAGGATGTAAGGAATTACTTTGTTAATGTAAGAGTAGTTGATAATTGGAATTCGCTAAGCGAGGAGGTAGTTGATGCTAACTCATTCTATAATTTTAAGGACAAGTATGATTAGTATCGCTAAGTAGAAAATGGAACCGATCAGGAGACGGGAAGATACGAGCTTTGGGCTCTTTCCCGTAATCACAATTAGGTAATTACAATTAGGTAATTTTACATAAATACACACACATACATACATACATAAAGTCTGTGTGAAGCTTAAATAAAAGTTTTTTTCTTTTTTTTTCCTCTTTCTCTTCTTCTTCTTTCTATATTCTGTGAGAGGGAGAACATAAAAATGAGGCCATCTCTGTCCCAAACCTCCCCCATCCATGGGTCGGTAGGAAGGGTAGCCATTAGGAGACTTAAACAGAAAATCAAGAATTTAAAGGAAATGGTTATAAGCTTTGATGAAAAAATTCGGAATATGGATGGAGAAATGAAAGAGAATGAAACACTCAGAGAGCAAATAAGATCTTTGGAGGAAGCAAATAAAGCACAAGGGCAGGAGAGAAAGGAACTAGAAAAAAGAATAAAGAAGCTGGAAGGGGAAAAGATTCAACTAGAATCTAGAATTTCTAAACAAGAAGATAAAAACAAACAGCTGAATGACAACCTAAAGGAATTTGATGTTAGTTCACTGCTCTCTTCTGAGAGAGACGAGATTGCTGCTTGGAATGTCCAGATTAAGGAAAACATTGAACAGTTCAGAAAAGAGTTCCAGGAGCTGAATATGGAAAATGATGCCATGAAAACTTCCTTTGCTGATGCACTAAAGGGGAATGTGGCAGTAAAAGAGGCTGTAAAGGTGGTGGCACTGGAAAACATACGAACAGTTGACTATAAAGAGAAAGTAATCGAAAAAATGAAAGACGTTGTGATGGAAAGGGCAAACCCACTCATCAGACAGGCACTTGATAAGGAGAAGACAGTGGTAATCTCAGGCATAAGCGAATCCCAGGAGCCAACATGGCAGGGGAGACTTGAAGAAAATAAAGCTAGGGTTGTAGACTGATAAGAAAGCTTAGAGTAGTATGTGGTCTTGAGGATATTGTAAACATACACCAACTAGGTAAATATTCGAGGGAAGGAAAGCCGAGACCAACAAAAGTAACCTTTGAGAGAGGGGAAACATGTAGGGAAATATTGTTGAGAAAAAAAGTCTAAAAGACCTTCAAGATTTCAAAGAAGTGTTCATTAGACGATACAGAACACAAGAAGAGATGGGAAAGATCAAAAACTTGTTGCAAGAGGCAAGAAGGTTAAATGATGAAAGAAATGAAGAAGAGAAGAAAAATTTTCATTACAGAGTTCTTCCAGACAAAGGGGAGATAAAGAAGATAATGACAGAAGATGGATGGGGCCTCATTAAGATTGTTATACACAAATGCTGATGGATTAGCTGGTAAGGCAGTAGAATTAAAAGATAGGATTCACAACAGTAAGGCAGATATAGTAGCAATTACAGAGACTAAGTTGAGTGAGGACATAAACAGTGTCACAGTTTTTCCTAAGGGCTTCAGAATACTAAGGGTTGAAAGATCTGAGAGGACTGGTGGAGGGATAGCACTGCTCATAAGTGAAAGAATTCAAGTTGAAGAAATAAACTTGGCTATAGAAAGTGAGTTCAAGGAATTTCTTGTTGCTCACATAAATACTGGGTCAGAGAGCATTATAATAACTGTTGTATGCAACCCACCAAGGAACCAAAATAGGCTTGAAGTTTATGAGGAAAGTCATATAGGTACTATTGAAGTCATAAACTCAGTTGTTAACATGGCACGGGAAAAAAAATGTAGAATTTTGATTATGGGAGACTTTAATCATAAAGAGATAGATTGGATAAACATTGCCCCACACAGTGGTGAAGACTCATTCGGGGCAAGATTCCTAGATTGCGTACACCAACATGTAATGGAACCAACAAGGGCCAGGGGTGGGGATGAGCCATCACTACTTGATCTAGTGTTCACAGATAATGTGTTGGATATTGAAAAAATTGAGTAT
Source organism: Halocaridina rubra (assembly GCA_037179515.1). Classification (NCBI taxonomy): domain Eukaryota; kingdom Metazoa; phylum Arthropoda; class Malacostraca; order Decapoda; family Atyidae; genus Halocaridina; species Halocaridina rubra. Next base: position 1,556 of record JAXCGZ010022111.1, on the reverse strand, counting down.
GTACCACCAATTGGAAAGAGTGACCACTGTGTGTTGTTGATGGAGTATATCATTGAAGATATTCTTCCTGAGAGTAGAGGCACTGAGGACATGAGGAGGAATTATCCGAAAGGAGATTACATCAAAATGAATGAGATTTTTGCAGTTCTTGACTGGAGAACCTTATTTTACAACAAATCTGTACAAGAAATGTATGGCATCTTTTGTGAGAAATATGGGAAGATAGTAGATTGCTGCATACCTGTCACCAAAGTAGGTGTAATTCATACCAGAGAGAAATGGTTCGATAATGGGTGTAAAAGAGCTAAGGAGTGGAGAGACAAATGCTGGAAAAGGTATAGGAGGAGAAAAAACATATATGCCTGGCAAACCTACAAAAGAGCAAGAAATGACTACCTAAGTAAAAGGAGAGAGGCAGATAGAGACTATGAGAGGGACATCACCAGGAAGGCTAAAGAAAATCCCAAGCTTTTCCACAGCTTTATCAGAGGAAAACTGAAGGTAAAAGAAAAGGTTTTAAGGCTAAAGAGAGCGGATGGAAGCATCACTGAGACGGATGAAGAGATCTGCAAAGAATTGAACAAGGAGTTTCAGTCAGTATTTACAGTAGAAAATACCCCACCCCCTCAGATTGCAGTGATAGAAGCTCAAGGGCCGGTATTAGAGAACATCAACCTTACAGCCACAGAGGTATGCAAAGCGCTGATGGATTTAGATGTTCATAAAGCTACAGGTCCTGATGACAAATCCCCTCATGTGCTTAAAAAATACGCAAACTCAATATCAGTGGCACTAAGTATCATATTTAAAAAGTCACCGGAGTCAGGGGAGATTCCAAGATGCTGGAAACAAGCAAATGTGATGCCTATCTTCAAAAAGGGAAGGAGGGATACGGCTCTGAACTATAGACCAGTTTCCTTGACCAGCATAGTTTGCAAAGTTATGGAGAAACTACTAAGGAAACATATCTCTCTTCACTTGGAATCCTTCAACTTTTTGTCAGTGAGGCAACATGGCTTCAGAGAAGGTAGATCAACAGTAACAAACTTATTAGAATTTTATGATGAGGTAAGCCAAATCTTACAGGAAAGAGAGGGCTGGGCAGATTGCATATTCCTAGACTTCCAGAAAGCGTTTGACACTGTTCCACATGGGAGACTTATTAGGAAGTTGCAATCAATGGCTAGAATATGTGGAAATGTTTTGGAATGGATAAAAACTTACTTAGAAGGAAGGGAACAGAGGGTTAGAGTAAGACACTCAGTGTCTTAATGGAGAAGAGTTAGTAGTGGAGTTCCACAGGGTTCAGTTTTAGGGCCACTTTTGTTCCTTGTATATGTAAATGACCTACCAGAGTCTGTAAATTCATTCATGAATATGTTTGCAGATGATGCAAAGATTGTGAAGAAAGTAAAAAACGAGAACAATGGTAGAGAACTTCAGGAGGATCTAAATAATCTGCATGAGTGGTCAGAAAAGTGGCTAATGAAATTCAATACTTCAAAATGTAAGGTAATGAGAATGGGTACAAGTGCAAGAAGGCCTCAGCTTGACTA
>JAXCGZ010022110.1:17500-18947 GCA_037179515.1 Halocaridina rubra | reverse complement strand
AGTAGTAGTAGTAGTAGTTATAGTAGTGTTGTTGTTGCTTTGGAAAAAAATAGGATTGATATTATACTATTGATTTTTGCTAGTTGATTATCTGCATGTAAAGGCCATTTCGTTTTATTCCTTTTGTCGTGGAAGTCTTCTTGAAGCGAGTTAATCAGCTGTCGAGTGTGGTGATAAGAACGGACACGTATTCCTTTCCCTTATCAGTAGGCGTTAATACAGTACATTCCATTTACACATATTTTGGGTTCTTTATTCAATTTTTTTCATACTGGTTTCATCCGTTCCTGTCATTAGAGAAAATGTTCGTCGTTTTGTGGCAGTGATATTTATTGAATGTCACACCATCGCTCTCTTTTGCTTTCTACTAGGACGGATATCAACGAGACATATATTGATAAGATTAAACCTTTAATCATTTACTTCAGGTTGCCCTGAAAAAAGAACTGCAACTGGTGAGATATTCTTTTCACCTGATGGACAGGCGCCTAGAGCAGTAGTGATGGATAGCAAGTGATAGAGAGAAGACGACCCGTGGAGGGAACCTACGTACAGAGAGAGGGGTCGTACGTGCAATTGTGAATGCAAACAAGTGAGGTCAAGAGAGTTCGTGCGTGTATGTGCACTCCTTTGGGCGCGCAGGCCCGTCCAAGTGACCACTGGCGGTGAACTAAGCCAATATTACACCACCTGATGTACGATTCGGCTTTTCTATTGTTGCCCCGTCTGCTGGACACCTGCTTCTCAGTGGAAGGTACGGGGGGGGGGGAGAGAGAGAGTTTGTGTAGAGGGGAAGGCAGGGTTTGTTCATTGCCCCTGCTTCTTTGGTTACGCACATACACGCACTTCATACACATACGTACACACAGACAACGTACATTCTAATCTCCTTGTTACATTCAATGTGTTAACATGCACCTGCTGAAATGGTTTCTTTCAATAGCTTTTCAAATTGCTTTTTCATGCACAAGTTTCATAGAATTTCCACCCGCTCATTCTGGCTTTATCGGCTGTTGGCTTCCAGTGAAATAGACATAAAGATTTGTAAATCGTTTGTCTTGTAAGTGGATGATGCACTCGGAAAAAAAATAATTCAAGCATACATGTATTTTCGTGGCTAGGACTTAGTTTTATGCGAGACTTCTTACTTAATAATAATAATAATAATAATAATAATAATAATATAATAATAATATAATAATGGATATTAAAAGTAGAGGGAGATTTTTAAGTTCTTGGTTTAATTTTTAGAGATGAAGACTTGCTTTGAAGTTATGTCTGCCTTTCCATAATACTAAACCTATACAAAAGATAATCCAGTTTTGTTGGCAAAGATTTCCAAATTGCCTGTAATTTGGCAACGACAATTATGATTGCCTTTTCCTCCCCTATATAAAGCAAGAACTAACGATGATGTACTTTCCCATGTTAATTAACTCACAGGAAA
>JAXCGZ010022110.1:0-12500 GCA_037179515.1 Halocaridina rubra | reverse complement strand
GTCCTTCTCGTTCTTTAGTAAAAACTAAATTTCACATAGTCATGTGCAGAATGACAATTAAGCAGGAATGGGGTGTGTCATGTCCTTCTCAGCAGGCTTAATGAGTGCATCTTTGGAAGTTATCTAACATGGGTGTAACCATTGCAACATGAGCTGCATTCGGTCACTTTATATGATAATGCTGTTACGATTGCTACTACTACTACTACTACTACTACTACTACTACTACTAATAATAATAATAATACTACTACTACTAATAATAATAATAATAATAATAATAGTGATGGTAATATTTTTATTATTATTATTATTATGATTATTATTATTATTATTATTATTATTATTATTATTATTATTATTTTATTATAATTATTATCATTATATAATAATAATATAATAATAATAATAATAATAATAATAATAATTATTATTATTATTATTATCATTATATATGTTATGGCAAAGTAAACGAGGATCATATCATAGTGATCTCATCTCTATGTATTGTACCTTATGAATTCTGAATATGTTGTGTCTTTATACAACTATCAAATACACCCACAGGAAAGATAGGCAATCTCTTTTCCTAAATAATATTCAGTATTTGAAGCAAATTACTCTTGAAGGATAGATATATTAGAAAACAAGGTCAGCGTAATTGCTTAAGTACGAATGGAGTACATGTAAACATAATGATACGCCTGGTACCATCTTTAATGAGAGAGAGAGAGAGAGAGAGAGAGAGAGAGAGAGAGAGAGAGAGAGAGAGAGAGAGAGAGAGAGAGAGAGAGAGAGAGAGAGATAAACTACTGGGAAGTTATTACCTCAAATCTGTAATCACAAATTTTGAATTTCTCGATTGATTTGTATCACGATTTGACGTATTTATGTGCTTTTTAGGAAGTGTCTGTGTGTGATTACCTAATTGTGTTTACGGGAAAGAGCCCAAAGCTCGTATCTTCCCGCCTCCTCATCGGTTCCATTTTATACTTAGTGATACTTATCATACCTGTCCTTAAAACTATGGATTGAGATAGCATTAACTACCTCCTCGCTTAGCCAATTCCAATTACCAACTACTCTTACACTGAAAAAGTATTTCCTTACATCCTGCAAAGAACTTTTCTTACGAAGCTTCAAACTATGACCTCTAGTTCTAGAGCCAGCCATATCAAAATATCGATCCCTATCCACTCTATCATAACCATGAAGGAATTTAAAGACTGTCACCATATCCCCCCTCACTTCTAGCTTCGAGTGATGGTAAGTCTAATTCCCTCAGCCTCTCATCATAACTGAGATTGCGTATTTCTGGCACCAGTTTCGTGGCATGTCTTTGAACTTTTTCAAGCTTAGCTATGTGCTTTTTCAAGTGCGGATTCCAAAAGGGGGCTGCATATTCGAGTTTTGGCCTCACATAGGTTACATAAATATTTCTGAACATTTCCTTGTCCATGTGCCTGAAGGCTGTACTTGCTCGCAGTGTCTCTTGGAGTATCTCTTGAATACAGTTTTCTCCTCTCTAAGTATGTGGAAGGCTTTGTCAAGAATGTGCTCGTTTATAAGAGATTTTCCCCCTATTATTTATTTGTATATACAATTTGTGTAAGAAGTAATTTTTTTTTTTAATTTTAATACAGTTTTCGATTTTATTCGGTTTTTACATCACGAACTCCCTGTTCTACTAAGTTTGCACCTGTAATGGATTACTGTAAGTCTGCTTTTGCACCTATATAAATAAACAAACAAACAAACAAACAAAAACATTTATTTCCATTTTGTACAATGGTTATTCAACATTAATAGTAACTTATAAGTAGACATGTAATTAAACTAACAAATAAGAGGGTTAGACATATAGTTAAATTAAATGTAGCTTTCATAGAAAATAATAATGCTGTAATAAAAATGTTACAATAATGTTAATAATAAAGTAGTAAGTATGCCACTAGATACAGGATCGTTATTATCGGCATCATTTCCATATTTGTTTCCTTACAATGAGAATAATTAGTTCTTAATGAGCAGCAACTATTTGTCCAAAAGAAAACTGTATAGTTTGCCTTTGAAAGCTGTGAAAGAGGATGCATTTTTAAGATGCTCTGGAATATTATTCCAGAGTGTTGGCCCTTTGATAGTGATCATCTTTGAACCTGCTTCTGTGTTTGTTCTGTGAATAAAGAGCTCACTGCTCTGTCTTGTGTTGGTTCCCCTTATATCCCTGACTGTTTTTAAATCAAATAGCCAGCTAGGATAATGATGGTCCAAAATTTTGAATACAAAAACATAAATAGCATAAGCGACCTTATTTTCTGCCCGCAGCCACCCAAGTTTATTGAGAGCTGGTGTGATGTGGTCGTATTTTCTTATTCTGCTGGCTAGTACAGTGGTAACGCGCTGGCTTCGCATTCACGAGGTCGAAAGATCGGTTCCCGTCCAAGACCGAGAGTTTAAGCTGTTTACTGGCAGGAACTGCTGTGGTTGGACACCACAGTGGGGGGTTGGGGCTTGCCCTGGCTGACGAATACCCATTGTATTGAAATGGAAATAAAGTTTATTCCTCCCAGGGTAACTCGAGCTGCAAAATTAATAAGCTTCTGTATTCTGTTTATCTGAGTCTTAGTGGTAGCTCCCCAAACAGTTGTGCAGTAATTAATGTGACTTAGGGCTAGAGATTCAACAACAGTTATTCGAGTGGTAGTCTCAAAATTGTCTTTTATACGTGATAAGTACATTAATGTTCCTGTAACCTTTTTTGCATACTTTATCTATGTGGGAATCAAACAACATGTGGTTATCAAAGTGAATTCCTAGGTTTTTGACTGTTTTGCTAGGTGTGATAATATTGTCGCAAAAATTAATTGTTGTGTTTTCTGGAATTTGTGCTATGTGGAACCTTGAACCAATAAATATGCACTGTGTTTTACTTTCGTTAATTAACAGCCCACTTTCTTGGAAATAGGTTTTAATTTTTGACAGAGTGTTTTCTGCTCTTAAAGTTAGCTCTGGGAGATTATTAATATCACCACTAAGGAGTAGTTGAGTGTCATCTGCATATTGTACGACTAGACAGTCAGAAATGAAAGAAGATAGATCATTTACGTAAATGGAGAAGAGGACAGGACCAAGTACTGATCCCTGTGGAACACCAAATGATACATTTTTTGGCACAGAGATAATGTTGTTAAGACGTATGGACTGTTTACGATTAGATAGATACTCGCTAAACCAGCTTGGATCAATATTTAAGTTAATACATTTACTTAAAAGAATTTCATGGTTTACACTGTCGAAGGCTTTTGATAAGTCCAACAAAACTAGCAAAGATATTTTTTTCATATCTATATTATTATATATACTATTCGTAACTTTAAGCAGTGCAGTTTCCGTCGAGAGTTTTGGTCTGAAACCATGTTGGCTAATCGTTAGTAGTCTATTTGATTATTATTATTATTATTATTATTATTATTATTATTAGTATTAGTATTATTAGTATTATTATTAGTATTGTTGTTGAAGTTTATTTTTTTATTTTTTATTTTTTATTTTTTTTATTTTGAGGGTGTCATGTTTTTTCGGCATTTTATACTAAGAGTATTTCTTGGTTATCTCATTTGAGTGTATATTCAATACATTTCCTTGGTACTGAGGAGTGTTCATGAGGTAGTATCTATTTTTTTCTGTTGTTGACTTCCTCATCTATCTTGAAGTCAACCCCACCCATTACCATCGAAGCCCTTGGAACGTTATGGCATCGCCTACAGGGCCAAGGTCACGCCCATTCCTGTCCATAGTGGGTGTGGTCATAGTTGTCCAAGGTCACGAAATTAACGCCCTTACTATCTTATCCATAACATACTTTCTCATTATCGTAAGCAAAATCCTCTCTCATACTTTGCTATATATCCATTTTCATTGTGCTTCCTTTTTCTAGTATGCGCGCGCGCGCGTGTGTGTGTATGTGTCTGTGTGTGTGTATGCGCGCACTCACTCATAATTATTATTTGTACTATTTCCGGTGTTAGTGTTTCCGAGGCCGTAACGGCGATACGAATAAAACAAGAACGATAATAATAATAATAATAATAATAATAATAATAATAATAATAATATAGCCTGTTCTTTATCGGTAGAATTGACTGAATATAGGCTTCACCTGTGCAAAAGGATATACGAAGTTCTTGGCAGCCCAATTTGCGCCTTGTGATCTCCTGCTATAGAGTTGATAGAAAATGTATGACTTTCGGTTATATTATGATGAAACGAAATATTAAACTGTATCCGGATTTATGCTTTACGAACAGTATGTCTGTGTCATGTGTATATGCATGTATGCTTTATGCATTATGTGTATACCTAGAAATCTTGCTTGAGACCTCGGATGCAGCATCCGTGAAATAGCTTGGACTCTAACACTCATCATTGTCAATATTTGAAGGTTTTCATTTTTAGTATTGCAAGGCTAAATGCTTTTAGGAACAGTTTTTGTTTGTGTGTGACGCTTTGTAACATACTGAAGGTTTGTGTATGTGTGTGTGTGTGTGTGTGTGTGTGTGTGTGTGTGTGTGTGTGTGTGTGTGTGTGTGTACTCTGAGTAGAATACATTTTTTTTTTGTTTAATCTTACAGTATATTGGGACACCAAAAGTATTCATTTGAAAGGGAGAGAACCCAGACATATTGGTGATGTTATTCTGAAGGAGGAGAATGTGTCCTGCCGTGAGTGTTCAAATGGTTGTGAGTCGAGTGAAGTCAAGACTCGCGTGTCAAGATCCCCTCGTGAAAGAAGCCTTCACCGAGGAAAACCTAATATTATGCCATTGCTGCGTTAGTTGCCCCTTTTTATATGTTAACTGGGTAATGCCATATGTAAGGAAGTCATGCGCTTTTAAGTGCATTCTTTCGCATTGAATGTCATTCGTTAATTCAAAAAGACAGAGAACTAAAAATGCGACTTTACTAACTTGTGCGGATTTCTCATGTTGCTTAGTTCTTAAATTTCATTTTGCTCTAAGGATGAACACCATTTAATAAAGTGAGAATAAAATATGTAGATTGTTAATGAATTAAAACGTAGCTTAAAAGAGGAACGCGGATATGAATTCCGTGAAAGAAAAAAAATAGAAAGCTTTTATCGGAACGCCATACAACTGATATTTGATAGCGGCTAAATGAATAATAAGCTTTTATATGCAGGTGAAAAATATTATATATATATATATATATATATATATATATATATATATATGATATAGATAGATAGATAGATAGATAGATAGATAGATAGATAGATAGAGAGAATGAAGGTTATATTATGTGAGCTTTAAACTACGGCATAAAGTGTGGGGGGGAGGGGTTTATATCTCGAGGTCTACTGACAAAGCGTAAAGTTCATCTGTCATACACGGCATCACAGGAGGTGGTACTTGGTTATGGGTGGTAAAAAAATAGGTGTACTGTATTTCTACTGTTGGAGTAGAGGTGGAAGAAGGGCTGGCTGCAAGCAATCTCATCTCACAGGTACTGTGAGCTTTGTAGCTCGGGGATTGGTCGGTGAAGCGACTGCTTCTTCTCATCCAATTTCAGACTGGAACTCTCTTCCTGCTTCTGTTTTTTCAAATTTTTAGAACCCGTCTTCCTTCAAAAAGTAGATCTGTCGTCATCTCAGGGCCAAATCCTGCCATATCTCTGGGTTCTCAATACTTCGTCTATTTTTATCAGCCTGTCCTTTTCCTATTGTGTACCATTCCCTTCTTTCTGCCTTGTCCTTAAACTTCTGTATATTTATTTTATTTTATTTATTTATATTATATTATTATTTTTTTTTTTTTTTAATGTCCGGGTCTGATGATTGCAGTTTTCTTGCCTGTTCCGGCGCCACACTCTTAAAATTAAAAAAAATTGCGAGATATGGAATGGACTAAGATCTATACTTTAAAAAAATAATACCAAATACGGGTCAATGCATTTCATGACACCTCATAAGTGTGATTTGGGATTTATGACTTTCCATAATTCATTGTAGTTTTAATAAATAGAGCAAGGAAAACTACTAACAAATATTACTGAAAACAATTCTGCAAGTACAGGAACTCAAAATACGGGACACGGGCAAAGTAAGGGTAGTGATGTTTCCAATACTGGAAACCCTGTCGACTCAACAGGCTAAATGAGGTCATCATTGAATGTGTGAGGTCAGTTGGGGAACAGAAGTTTCTCAAGTTTGGTCTAATTGAGGAGTAATAACGCATGTTCTGTTGTTGGTCTCCTGTTAAAGAGGAAAACGAAAATGATATATTTGGACGAATCGAGGCTATGGTCGTTACTGCATTTGTCATAACTCTTGTCTGTTAATTAATACTTTATATTACAAACCTTTACTTGGAGAGAAAGTACCGGAACTTCCCCTACGTTATTACTTAGTCCTGATCACTGGAATATCTTTGATATATATATATATATATATATATATATATATATATATATATATTATATATATATATATATATATATATATATATATATTTTTATTTTTTTTTATTTATTTATTTATTTATTTATTTATTTTTATTTTTTTTTATGCTGTGGATGTAACTTGTTTGCTCAGCCACATTGTCTTAGGGAGATGCAAAAGTCTGAAATGATAAGAAAATAGTCCGACGGCTTTTGACCACTACTCAGAAGTATCGTTTTTTTTTTTTTTTTTTTTTTTTTAGATTTTCCTAATCAAATTTATTTATTAAAAAAAAGTTCACATCACTGAGTCTTTTACATCATTCTTGGTAGCTGTAGAATGCTCTCATTCAGAGAAAGATGAAAAAGACATTTGGAATGCGATGGGAGGGATGAAAAATGATATACTAGGGGAGGGGGGGGAAAGAGAGGAACGGGGAAAGGGGGGGAAGGTTTGCTTTCTAAGGCCGCTGACCGCCTAGGCTCTCATGGCCTCCCCCAAAACGGCAAGTGACCGCAGTTTAGACCCTCTCTTCTCTTCCATTCCCTGGAACTCCGCCCATCTTCTTGCTCCACCCCTTATTTGCCTCGTTTTCTCCCACGCTTCTTCCCCTATTCTGTCTGTGTGTGTATGAAGCTCACGATACTATTGCGATATTATTATTTGTGTACACTTTATGTTAAAGCTAAAATTAAATCATTTTTATTGTATATATGAACTTTTTACGAGGTAGAGTGCAATAATGACCTTTTAAGCAGATCTGACACATATCCCCATGTAAAGTTTTAGATCCGAATAAAAAATAAAATAGTCTGTGTGTGCATATATATATATATATATATATATATATATATATATATATATATATATATATATATATATATATATATATATATATATTATATATATATACTCAGTATGTTAGTTTTGTTCATGTTCAACGACATAACACTTAAATTTTTTTTATGGGGGATTGGATGGCGCGTTTTAGCTAGAGTTTCTTCGGCTTCTTCCTCTTCATCATTCTCTTGTTTTTAAAAATGATTTGTTAGAACGGGAGAAATATGCTTTTCGTCTCGTATTCCCTGAACAATAGGTAGGCTGTCCCATCTAAGTTACTCATTTGTTACTGATTTCTTTTGTTTTCATTATATTTTTGGTAGCTGTCAATTCATGTAATCAAGCTTTGACCACACAATTAAATGGAAAAATTAATTGTATGAAAAGGACTTTGTGTTATAAGTAAGTTTCAGGCCAAAATTATCAACTGAAACTGCCTTATTGAAAATATCAGATGAAATATACAAAAATATAGATAATAAGAAAATATCATTGCTACTACTACTCGATCTTTCTAAAGCTTTTGATAGTGTACACCATACCATCTTATTAGAAAAATGCAAAAAAATGAACATTGACCCAAGCTGGTTCGAGAACTATTTAAAAAACCGCTACCAGTCAGTCAGAATAAAAGATGTAGTTTCAAGTCGCAAGAAGATATTGTTTGGGGTCCCTCAGGGATCGATCCTAGGACCTATACTTTTTCTAATATATGTAAACGATCTAGTAAAATATTTACCTAACTGTTATGTCATTCAATATGCTGACGATACTCAAATTTTAATTGAAGGAGAAATTAATGATTTAGAAAATATTATTCGTAGAGCAGAAGAAATTTTGTATATGGCTAAACGTTACTTTCTAAAAAATGGTCTGTTACTTAATGAAACTAAAACCCAATCTATTCTTATCGGATCCAGACAATTATTATCAGAAGTTGATGACAATCTTCATATAAATTTTAACGGTAATATCATTAAGCCAATGAACTCGGTAAAGAACCTAGGTGTCTATTTTGACCGTTACATGAATTTTGAAATGCATATAGATGAAATTTATAAAAAAGTAATGGGTACTCTAATATATCTAAATAGGGTAAAAGACTCATTTGAAACATCAACTCGTATAATAATTGTCCAGTCCTTAGCTATGAGTTTAATTAATTACTGTCTCAAAGTTTGGGGATGTACAAATAAGACTCAATTACAAAGAATACAAAAGTTACAAAACTTTGCAGCACGAGTGGCTGTTGGCAATGTAAGAAAATGCGAGCACATCTCTCCTGTTTTAAAAGATCTAGAATGGATAAAGATTAGAGATAAATATGTTTTTGATATATGTACCTTTGTTTTTAATATACTAAGAAACAATCTTCCTGATTGCTTGTATAATTTTTCTACAGTAAGCTCAGTTACCGGGTTAACTACCCGTCAAGGGGAAGATTTATTAGTACGAAGGTCTAAAACTGATATTGGCTCAAGAGATATAAACATTCGTGGACCTCATTTATATAATCAGCTTCCCAGAGAACTAAAAAATGCTGGTTCAGTGTATACTTTTAAATATAATCTTAAGAAGTTACTCTCAAAGGAAGATTTTACTTGTAAATTTTAATAGTACACTCATCTTTATGATTTAATTGTTTTAGTATGTCTATATCGTACACCACAGATGTCTATCTGGAATATATATGCATCTTATTTGAATACCCAATGTACTTTGGAAATAAAGATTTATTATTATTATTATTATTATTATCTAATTGATGCTAATCTACATTTCTAATTGTGCTTCGCAGATGATGTGCTTTATTTCAAAAGAATATGCCTCTTTAATTAATTTGCAAAAATTTACATTATTATCTATTATTATTATTATTATTATTATTATTATTATTATTATTATTATTATTTATTTTTATTATTGTGGTAGTAGTAGTAGTAGAAGTGGTAGTAGCAGCAGCAGCACATTTATCTATTCAAGGTTTTTCCGTTGTCTATTGAATGAAGGAAAATTTAACAGCAATGATGACGATATATATAATGTAAAAGGAATAAGGGGGTGGGGGTGGGGGGGGGACTTCATAGATAAGACTTTGTTAAAGAAAATACACAAAATCCCATCATTAGATTGTTTTTGCTTAACGAATACATTGTCTTGTCGCGACACGTGGACTTTCCCCTACATTTTTATTCTAGTAATTATTTTATTTCTTCTCTGGATTCCTTGACCTCGTTTCCATGTGGATGGGGTGGGGTGGAGTTCATAGACGAGATATAGTGTCATAGGAAAAAAAAATATCGTGTTCTACATTTTTTAAGATGTGTGACTATCAGCGAACGGAGTGCCTTCAGGAGATAAACCCAGAATTAACATTTTGCAACTGTATGCTCTCTCTCTCTCTCTCTCTCTCTCTCTCTCTCTCTCTCTCTCTCTCTCTCTCTCTCTCTCTCTCTCTCTCTCTCTCTCTCTCTCTCTCTCTCTCTCTCTCTCTCTCTCTCTCTCTCTCAATATCTCGGTATATTTGTATTTCTACACTTTGTAATTCATAACTTTTTTTTATGATTGTGACAACAGGACGGACCCAAAATATATTAATTAATCTTCCCTTATCGGACCTTGGCACGAAGAAAATACAAAGTGTAAAGAAACAGTGTTGTGACTTGTGAGATGTGAAGGGATAATAAGAGATGTGTAACGTGGGATGTGAAAAGATATGTACAGTTTTGGATTTTCACGAAGTATGTCGTCAGTCTATGTAGTAGAACTATTATCCCCCTTATAAAGATGGGTGATAGAGTCAAAGCAAAGCTTTGGTACGCTCTTCACGGGCTAAATACGAGGGGAAAGGGATACCCATTCCAAATTCCCTCGCCTGCTCATTTAGTCGATTTTTGCGAAGCGCAGGGGAACTCGGAGACGGATGATTTTGCCCCTTACCCCAGGAGAAAAAAAGAAAAATTGCAAGATGAAAAAAAAATTTATTATAGGAGTCAAAGGATTAACATCTTCTCTCTTGCATACGAAACACACACACACACACACACACACACACACACACACACACACACACACACACACACACACACCACACACACACACACACACACACACACCACACACCGTGAAAGTACATGATACTTTGCTCATTATTCTCATGTATAGCGAGTGAAGATCCACTTTAACTGACAAAGATGACCAAGATCAGAATTCCTACGAAAAACGACGAGGACGTAAACCACCAGGGCTGCTGCTGCTGCTGCTAGCTGCTGTTGACCTATATACACTTAAATGCAGTAGGGGGAGACTCTTACCATCACATACAGCCGTTTATGTGATGACCTAGACAAGGGGTGAATTGTTCTCTCTCTCTCTCTCTCTCTCTCTCTCTCTCTCTCTCTCTCTCTCTCTCTCTCTCTCTCCTCTCTCTCTCTCTCTCTCTCTCTCTCTCTCTCTCTCTCTCATATGACATCATCTAATGAGCATCTTTCTCTTTTCCTCTTTTATATATATATATATATATATATATATATATATATATATATATATATATATATATATATATATATATCATAAAAATATTTTTTTTTGTTTTAATAAACTTAATTTTAGCCGACAGCCTAAATTCATGTATCAAGTCTTTTTAATGTTTAAACATTTTTGTTGTCGTTGGCAGCTCTATGCCTAAGCACCGACCAAATATTTCATCCTCCCAGAATTTGCCATTCACCTCCAGTAGCATATATCGCCAACAGTAATAATAATAATAATAAGTATTTCCCAGAGATATCCAATGACAGTAAATTAAGTATTCATGTCATCGATCCCATTTTAACATAATGACTGATGATCCCTTTTCGGACCCAACCCAAGGACATAGTGAATACTTATTTTAGTTTATTTTCGTCTGCTCTAGTCTACCATAAGTAGTATTAATATTATCTGTATGTACTCTTTGCATAATAATATTTGCTTAAGACTTCGGTGAAGGTTTATTCCCTTGAGTTTGATTGGGCCGGTTTAATTTAGAATGAAATGTTTTACGTAATTCATTATTTAAGCTTTTCACACTTCAGAGATGATAATGACTGTAGAAATAATAATAATAATAATAATAATAATAATAATAATAATAATAATAACGATGATGAAGAAAATTGACTGCAAATATTTGTATCAGTGACAATTGTTGATGCTGTCGAATTATTATCAGCATTAATGCAATTATTATTATTATTATGATTATAATTTTATTATTATTATTATTATTATTATTATTATTAATATTATTATTATTATTATTATTATTATTATTATTATTATTATTATTTAACATTAGATATTACTGTCGATAGGATTGTCATTATTGAGGTTTTCTTCACGCTGGAAGTACCTTTTTTGTCATTTTAGGCACACGTCGTCTCAAATCCCCTACATGTTGAATCGTTGACATCATGTTAGAACTGGCGGCGGCAGATGCTTTGGGTGAGAAAACTGCAGGCATAAATCCTAATTTAATTCAATGGTAGGCAGGAACTTGGAGATCTTTGATAGTTGCGATTAATGTATTAATTTTGCTTCCTTATTGCGGTCAGAGAGTTCATTTCGAATGTATTTAACCTTTCACATTTTTTTTTCTTTCTGACTTTTCCCACACTTTTCTCTCTTATATGATTTTTTTTTCTGGCTTTATGCCTCGTCTTTCACAACCTTTATTCATTTACTTTTACCATGTGATAATTAATGTGTGTAAAATTATATTAATACCTGGCTAGTTCCTCTTTCACTTTACAGCCGTCACTGAATTTATGATGAGATTTTTAATGGGTTTTCGTATTAACCAGATTAATTCGTTCATTTTATTGCTCCGTTGAATTATTTCAGTGCCTGAAATATCAGTGTGAAGTTATCACACGTATATTTGGGAATTTCGAGTGCCAATATGTTCGTGTAATATAATGGATTAAAACTGATTGTTTCCAACGCCCTCTTTTTTTCTTGCTCATTATCCTGTATTTTTGCCTTTGGGTGATGTGGATATTTAGTGATCAAATCAAAGCCAGTGACCGAATGTGGCGATTCCCTCTTCGAGTTTTACGGAGAGTTGGTGGTACTTGTCACCGCCGCAAATGACTGCTGTCGTAAGCCATCACCCTTGGGAACTCTACCAGCTGTCGCCAGGCCGCAGTCTTTGGCCTTAACCA
>JAXCGZ010022109.1:17500-18987 GCA_037179515.1 Halocaridina rubra | reverse complement strand
GGCGTGGAAGGTAGGGGGTTGTGGGAGGAGTCGATGGGTTGAGGTAGAGGTGGTAAGAATTTGGAATTATTGTTTTTGTTTTGAGGGTGAAGGGGTAAATGTGGAGAGATGGAGGGAGGAGTTTCGTTTAGGTGGGAGGAGAATGGAGGTGTTAGAGGAGTCGCTTCATTTTGGTGAGAGGGAGGAGTTTCGTTTAGGTGGGAGGGGAATGGGGTGTTAGAGGAGGCGCCTCATATTGGTGAGAGGGAGGAGTTTCGTTTAGGTGGGAGGGGAATGGGGGTGTTAGAGGAGGAGCTTCATTTTGGTGAGAGGGAGGAGTTTCGTTTAGGTGGGAGGGGAATGGGGGTGTTAGAGGAGTTTCATTTTGGTGAGAGGGAGGAGTTTCGTTTAGGTGGGAGGGGAATGGGGTGTTAGAGGAGGCGCCTCATTTTGGTGAGAGGGGGGAGTTTCGTTTAGGTGGGAGGGGAATGGGGGTGTTAGAGGAGGCGCTTCATTTTGGTGTGAGGGAGGAGTTTCGATGAGGTTGGAAGAAGCAGGGGGGGGGGGTTAAAGAAGGGTTTTATTTATGTGGGAGGAAGGGACGTTCGTTTATATGGGAGGGAAGGGAAGGTATTTTGGAGGGCAAAGCTTCATTCTGTTGGGATAGGAGATGGGATATATATATAGGAGGAAAGAGCTTCAAATAAGTGGGTGGGGCTGGGAATGTTAGAGGGAGGAGCTTCAGGTAGCTGGGAGGATAAGAGATATCTTTCTAGGAGGCTCGTTATTTAGGTGGGAAGAAAGGGCTTATGTTGGAGGGAGGAGCTTCAGTCACTTGAGATAGGAGGGGAGAGGGGAACTTTGAAGGAGGAAAGTTAGGAGGGACTTCATTTGGTTTAGAAGGGGAGGGGATATGTCAGTGGGAGGAGCTTCATTTAGGTGGGACGAGAGATATGTTTGGAGGGAGGAGCTTCGTGCAAGTAGGAGGGGCGAGGGATGTTGCAGGGTGGAGCTTCATTTAGTTTGGAAGGGGGAGGTGCTTCAGTCAGATGGGATGGGAGTTGGTTGTTAGAGGGAGGAGCTTCGTTTAGTTAGGTAAGGGGAATGGGGAAATTGATGGAGGAACATCATTTAGAGGGAACAGACGTGATTGGAGGTTCGGAGCTTCACTTAGTTTTTAGGGGAGGGGAATAGTTCGGAGGAGGAGCTTGGCTTTGTAGGGAGTGGGGGCTGAGATATTGGACAATATAGGTTGTTAAAAGAGGGGTTATTAGGTTATCTAGGGATGGGAGAGGAACAGAAATGAATGGGTTGAGTTGGGGGTATTTTCCGGAAGTAGTGCAGTGCTAACTATTCCGGTTTTACGTCACAGACTCCCTTTTCTACTAAGGGCTAGGACGGTTGCCTTCTCGCGAAGGATTTGTTTTGGCTGATGTAATCCTTACCGTGAGTACAAGCCCTTACTAACCTCAGTCCGTGACGGGGCGCGAACCCTCGACTTGACGCCT
>JAXCGZ010022109.1:0-12500 GCA_037179515.1 Halocaridina rubra | reverse complement strand
TCAGTAAATCAATTTAAGGTCAGAAGACTTAGGTGTTTTGGGCCATTAACCACTTGACTAACAACTGCTTTTGGCTTCTGTCAGGGATCGCCACAGCGGATTAATCATCTCCATGTCGCCCATTCCCATGCTTCCTCATCCGTCACATTACATGCTCATGTCCTCCCTTACCACATCCATAAACCTCTTTGATATTTCTCCCTCTGCTGCCTGGCAGCTCCAACTACAGAATGCTTCTCCCAACTTTCTCCTCATCCTTCCATACCAAATGCCCAAACCATCTGAGTCTCGCCTCACTCACCATGTCCCCAAACCGTCCTTCCTCCACTGTCCCCTCATCCCCTCATACTAAATGCCCAAACCATCTGAGTCTCGCCTCACTCACCATGTCCCCAAACCGTCCTTCCTCCACTGTCCCCTCATCCCTCCATACCAAATGCCCAAACCATCTGAGTCTTGCCTCACTCACCATATCCCCAAACCGTCCTTCCTCCACTGTCCCTCGAATATCCTCTTTCTTAAACCCTGTCCATTCTTGTCAGTATACTAATAAGACCCTTATTTACTTATGGAATAAATGTTACTATTTCTCTACGACTACTACAATTACTGCTTTTTCCTACCATAGAGCAGCTATTAGTAATACTAACCTACTACTTTTTAATTGCTGCTATTGCTGCTTCTTAATCTCACTACTAAAAAATAGTTGCAACTGCTACTAATACTGCTATTTCTGTTGCTGTACGTCTTCATGCTGCTGATATATTGGTCACTGCTACTTTTATGACTGCTTTTTCCCCCACCCTCGAGTGGCCTTGCCTGCGTGCGCTGAAGTGTGGGCTGAAAAAAGTTCATTAATTTAAGCATTTATGACCTGCGGCAAGGGCAGGCTGCGTGCCACACTTCAGTCTGTGCTCTTGGCACCACGTGGGTATTATTATCATCATCAGTATTATTATTTCCCCCTGAGGGAGGGAGCTAGAATACTTCCTCCGTGTTCCCCTGCGTGTCGTAAGAGTCGACTAAATGGGGCGGAGCAATAGGACTGGGAATCCTCTCCTCTGTATTTTCTCTTCCCAGGGGAAAAATTATTATTATTATTTCCCCCTGAGGGAGGGAGCTAGAATACTTCCTCCGTGTTCCCCTGCGTGTCGTAAGAGTCGACTAAATGGGGCTGAGCAATTGGACTGGGAATCCTCTCCTCTGTATTTTCTCTTCTCAAAGATTCAGAGTATTGTGCCTTGACTCAGCCACTTCCCTTACAAGGGGAAAATGGCTTATATATATAGATACATCATTGTTATTGGTTATAATTAATTATTATAAATAATGCTATGATAATTAGATTTATCATGATTACTATTGTAATTGCTATTATTATTATTATTATTATTATTATGATTATTATTATTATTATCATCATCATAAGTAGTCTCCGTGGCTAAATGGTAGCGTCCGCGACTCTGAGGCGGCAGGTCAAGGGTTCGCGCCCCGTCACGGACTGAGGTTAATAAGGGCATGCACTCAGGGTAACGATTGCATCTGCCAAAACAAGTCCTTCGCAAGAAGGCAACCGTCCTAGCCCTTAGTAGAAAAGGGAGTTCGTGACATAAAAACCGATTATCATCATAAATACTGCTATTATAAGCAGAGCTTGCATTGAAATAGAAAATAATAGAAATATATTTATTTATTTGAGTTCTTGGATCTCCCCCCTTTTCCCCCCTCTCTACCCCCCCTCAAAAAGGGAGGTTGGGGGGAGGCGATAAGGGAGGGATTGGAGGTCAACAAAGAGACTGATGACCCAAATGAAATAGAGTGATGGAAGGGATTTTAAGGGAGGGGGTGATGGGGGCGGGTTTGGGGTGGGGGTGATACGAGGGGTGTGGGGGGTTATAAAGTAGGGGAGTGGTCCTGGGGGAGAGTGAGAGGGGATGGAAGTAGCTTTCAGTGGCGTTTCATATCGGTATGGTGATGATAGGGGTTGGCGGTTGGTGATATGGGTGGGGGTTGGGGGGTTGGAGAAATGGGAGGGGTTGGGGGTTGGCCATGGGGGAAATTGGCAGGGGAGGGGGGGAAAAAGAACTTCCATTGGCGTTATATATCAGTATTAACTCAAGGTGTGCCCAAGGATTTTTTTTTTATGGGGGGTGAGGCGGCATGGAAGGGGTGAGAGGGGAGAGTTAAGGGGGTTGGGGTGAGAAGGGAGGCTTAAGGGGTTGGGGGTGCAGGGGTGTGTGGAGGGTGAAAGGGTGGGGGTGATAGAAGCTCACATACGGTTTTTAAAAAAAGTTTGGAATACATTTTGGGAAATTTATATCGCTCGTGGGTGGGTGGGGGGAGTGGGCATGTTTTTAGGGGGGGGAAATGAAGGGGTAAATGGGAGGGTGGTGGTGGAAAGGATTAATGCGTTGGTTCTAGATTTATTAATGTGGAAATTATGTTGCATTTATTTATGGCTGCGGTTTATTATTATTATTATTATTATTATTATTATTATTATTGCTCATTATTATTTTTATTATTATTATTATTATCTTTATTATTATTATTATTATTATTATTATTATTATTATTATTGGAATGGTGATAATTGATATAAAAATAATTAAAAATGATAATAATGATTATTATTATTATTATTATTATTATTATTATTATTATTATTATTATGGTTATTATCACCATCTTATAATTAATATAAATATTAGTTGTATAATCATAGTAGTCTCCGTGGCTAAATGGTAGCGTCCGCGACTTTGGGTCGGCAGGTCGAGGGTTCGCGCCCCGTCACAAACTGAAGTTAGTAAGAGCATACACTCAGGATAACGATTACACATGCCAAAACAAGTCCTTCGCAAGAAGGCATCCGTCCTAGCCCTTAGAAGAAAAGGGAGTTCGAGACGTAAAACTGAATCCAATTAGTAGTATAATCATAATTATATTATCAAAAATTACTATTATAATTATTATAATTATTATTATTATTATTATTATTATTATTATTATTATTATTATTATTATTATTATTATTATAGTTATTATCATTATCTAATCATTAATATAAATATTAGTAATATAATCATTATAATATAAAAAATTATTATAATTATTATTATTATTATTATTATTATTATTATTATTATTATTATTATTCGCGAGACCGGAAAAATTGGAAAAGGTTATCAAGAAAGAGCTGAAGTCAAAGATAATGATGATGATGATTATTGTTATTTCTGTTACTGTTATTATTGTTAATAATAATAATAATAATAATCTCATTATTGTTATGAATAATAATCTCACATTCGCAAAGGGAAAGTCATTTGCTCTCTCTCTCTCTCTCTCTCTCTCTCTCTCTCTCTCTCTCTCTCTCTCTCTCTCTCTCTCTCTCTCTCTCTCTCAAATAGATAAATTTTCTGTTGTTCTTGAGAATTAAGTGTCGGAATGTGTGTATGGGCCTTTTAAATGCCGTTGTTGTAGTAATCTCACTTTCAAGTGTTGTTGTTGTAGGGATTTTGTGTCTCTTTTTTTAATGTCTACTGTTTTAGACAAGGATCAAAGGTCTGGCCGCAGGCTGAGTAGACCTAGATTGGTGTCTGGGAGGATAAGCCCTTTTTTTTTCTTTTTTTTTCTTTTTTTTGCCGTGTTTCTTTTTTTTGTATTTTTTTAATATTGTTTTTTGTTGTTGTTGTTGTTGATCTTATTGTTCAACTAATTCAAAATTTAATTTTCTTCTTCTGCTTCTTCTTCATCTTCTGCTTCTTCTGCTTCCTCTTCTTCTTCTGCTTCTTCTGCTTCCTCTTCTTCTTCATCATATCTGTGGCTACTACTACTACTACTACTGCTACTTCTACCACAAAATTTTGTTTTCTTTTTATTCTTCATCATCATCATCTCCTCTACTGCTGCTACTACTACTACTACTACTACTAATAATAATAATAATAATAATAATAATAATAATATTGCCACTACTACTATTACTACTTCTACTAATGATGCTGCTGCTGATAATGCAAGTATAAGTACTACTACTTATACTGTAATATTTTCTTCTTCTTCTTCTTCTTCTTCTTCCTGTAGATTTAAGAGCTTAAATGTGGAATGCAAGCTAGTGGATCTGAACTGTAGTATGTAAACACAACTTTATGTATTTATTTATGTCAGACCTCTCTTATGTACTCCAATTTGTAGGTAGGGAAGAGCATTATGTCGTTTTATGTACGTACGTGTGTATGTATGCATGTATGTAGCAAGCACGCATTACAGGACCGGCACTGAGCTGAGCTGGTGTGTTCCCCAAATAGCTGATTATGATATAATTCGTGAAGTTGAAATAAGGAAGAAGAAGAAGAAGAAGAAGAGGAGGAGGAGGAGGAGAAGGAGGAGGAAGAGGAGCAGAAGATTAAAAAAAAGTAAGAAAAAAAAAAACACCGAATTGCGAGGTCGGTCTTATTTAGGTCGCTTCAGCAAGCACCGTGTTTGGTATGTTTAAGGCTGCTTGTCCAAGCAAACATGCGGCAGACACGCACACATGCACGTACACGCATACAAAGGACGTGGCTTGACAAGGTTATTATGAGAACGGCATTTTCACACCTTCATAGCTAGCTGGTTTAGTGTTTACTTATCCAACCCTAGATTGTAACTCTCTAAGGTTACCTTAATAATAATAATAATAATAATAATAATAATAATAGTAATAATAATAATAATGATAATAATAATTATAATGGTGGTGATGATGATGATGATGATTATTATCATTATTATTATTATTATTATTATTATTATTATTAATTTTGTAGTCACCGTGGCTGAAGCGGTAGCGTCCGCAACTTTGAGGCGTCAGGTCGAGGGTTCGCGTCCCGTCACGGTCTGAGGTTAGCAAGTACATGCACTCAGGGTAACGATTACATCTGCCAAAGCAAATCCTTCTTAAGAAGGCAGCCGTCCTAGCCCTTGGTAGAAAAGGGAGGCCATTACGTAAAATTGGAACATTATTATTAATATATATATATATATATATATATATATATATATATATATATATATATATATATATATATATATATATATATATTAGGAGGAGGAAGAGGAAGAAGAGAAGGAAGAGGAGGAGGGACTAGTTTGAGGGATGAAAGGGGGTTAGGAGTTGAATACAATTTCCATATTTCAAAGTGTTTGAATAAGGTTGATATGATGATGTCATTGGAGGGGGGGAGAGAATTACTCGGGGGGGTAAGGGGGGGGGTAACCGAGGGACTAGTGTGTTGTGAAGGAGTTGGAAAATTTCGAAGAAAAAGAAGGAGGAGGAGTGAGGTATGAGGAAGAGTAGGAGATTAAGTAGTAGGAATATTAGGTAAAGAAGAAGAAGAATTAGTAACAAAGATTAGAAGAAGCAGTTTTGAGAGTGGATTAAAAGAAGGATGAAAACGAGAAGAAGAAGAAGATAAGGATTTCTGAAGAAGAAGACAATAAAGAAGACAAAGAAGAAGAAGAAGAAGACAATAAAGAAGACGAAGAAGAAGACAATAAAGAAGAAGAAGAAGAAGAAGAAGACAATAAAGAAGAAGAAGAAGAAGAAGACAATAAAGAAGAAGAAGACAATAAAGAAGACAAAGAAGAAGAAGAAGACAATAAAGAAGACGAAGAGTTAATAGGACGATAAGAAGATCAAAAGGAAGAAGCAGGATGAGGAAATGAGAGAAGGTATTCAATGAGAAGAAAAAGATCAGGAAGAGGCAGTAGGACGAGAAGAAGGAGCAGGTTGAGGAGGAAGAAGGAAGAGGGGGGAGGAGGAGAGGTGGACGAAAGAATAAGAAGAGGAAGAAGCAGTTGGACAAGAAGAAGAAAAGGAAGAGGTCGTAAAGCAGGACGAGAAGAAGAAAAAGCAGGTGAGGAAGAAAAAGAAGAAGTTAAGGAGAAGGAAGAAGAAGATGAAGTAAAGGAGAAGGAAGAAGAAGAAAAGGGGGAGGAAGAAGAAGGAAGAAGATGAAGTAAAGGAGAAGGAAGAAGAAGAAGGAAAGGGGGAGGAAGGAGAAGAAGAAAAGGGAGAGGAAAAAGAAGAAGGAAGAAGATGATGTAAAGGAGAAGGAAGAAGAAGAAGAAAGGAGGGGGAGGAAGAAGAAGGAAGAAGTTGAAGTAAAGGAGAAGAAAGGAGGGGGAGGAAGAAGAAGGAAGAAGTTGAAGTAAAGGAGAAGGAAGAAGAAGAAAGGAGGGGGAGGAAGAAGATGAAGTAAAGGAGAAGGAAGAAGATGAAGTAAAGAAGGAAGAAGAAGAAGAAGAAGGAAGATGAAGTAAAAGAGAAGGAAGAAGAAGAAGAAGAAAAGGGAGAGGAAGAAGGAGAAGGAAGAAGAAGATGAAGTAAAGGAGAAGGAAGAAGAAGTAGAAGAAGAAGAAAAAGAAAGAAGAAGATGAAGTAAGAAGAGATCAGAAGCGCTGAAAGAAATCTGCCAAGGACACCATCCTCCATTGTTGGGGAAGGGGGGGGGGGCATTAGCTAGTGTTGGAGGGGATTGCTGACCTTCTGCTTATCATCCCCACCACCTCCCCTACTACCTCTAACCCCCCCTTCCTGCTACAACCACAAATGCTACTTGCATCTTTGTGCTTTAAATGTCGGTTGCTAAGCTGGCTGCATGGCTTGGAGGTGTCTTTTACTACTTGTACTACGACTCTTATTCAGTTTATTTATCTATCTATCTATCTATCTATCTATATCTGTCTATCTATCTATATATATATATATATATATATATATATATATATATATATATATATATATATATATATATATATATATATAAAGCCTTGTTCATTACTGGTTATAATTTAGTATTATTATAGTGTCAGTGTGTGTGTGTATGTGTGTGTGTTTTGTGTGTGTTCCAATGTGCAGTATGTGTTCAGTATTATTGTAATGATATTTATTTTCATTATATTGTGATTTTTATTTAATTATTCTAATTTGTCATGATAATGATAGTGATCATTGTCGGAACGTCATTATAATGATGATGATGTTCATTGGTTTGACCTTCATTATTATATTACGTTTCCTAAAAGAGGAGTCTGTTGTATCCATAATTACTACATATATGTGTGTGTGTAAGTATATAAGTATGTATATATATGTATATTTGTCTATATTGAGTCTGTGTGTGTATATATATATATATATATATATATATATATATATATATATATATATATATATATATATATATATGTGTGTGTGTGTGTGTGTGTGTGTGTGTGTATGTATGTGTGTGTGTATGTATGTAAATAGATTGAGTGCGTGTGTGTAAAAATATATACTGTATACATACATACATACGTGCATACATATATACATACATACACGGACACACGGGTATACGCATAGTGCAATGTTAGTATCGTATTCCCTAATCACCGTAGGTAACTATCGTAAGTGGTTTTTCAGGGTAAGTCAGGGTCGGTCTTTGATATTTACGTCACGGCAGCTAATTAGATGTAGTTCCCTTCTCCCCCCCCGTTTGCCCTGGCACCCCCCCCCCTCTCTAGGGAAACATTTTCTCGCACCGTGTTTTTAAATGGCTCATTTCTCTTACAAGAGCATTATTATTATTATTATTATTATTATTATTATTATTATTATTATTATTATTATTATTATAAATATTGTTATTTTTATTATTATTATTGTTGTTGTTATTGATTCTTAATGTGTCCTATAAATGATATCTTAATAATAATTATTATCATCGTCATTCTTATTATTATTATTATTATTGTTGCTGTTGTTGTTATTGTTATTGATTCTTAACATAGCTTATAAAAAGATATCTTAATAATGATAATAATAATGATTATAGCAACGACAATTATTATATTATTATTATTATTATTATTATTATTAATTATATTGTCATTATTTTAATTATCATTGTTGTTAATAATAATGATAATGATAATAATTAGCTTGATTGGGGGGGGTATGGAGTAAGGAGGGATTGCCGCCTTGTGCATGATGCGGGAAAGTCTGAGGTCTTAGAAGAAGTAAAGTTTGTGGGAGTTTTGTGGGGGGGAGGAAATTTATGTGGGAGTTATGTGGGATTTATGACTCCACAAGTTATAATGAAGGCATTAGGAGAGGTTGGAAATGCCAGATGGGTGATTTTTGGCACTTATGAAGCACTCATTCTCATAGGCACTGGCTCATTCACTCATTCACCTTCGGGCTCATTCATGTATTTACTCAGGTATGATTACTAGTACTCACCGTGGCTCAAGCGGTAGCGTCCGCTACTCTGAGGCGTCAGGTCGTGGGTTTGCACCCCGTCACGGTCTGAGGATAGCAAGGGCATGCACTCAGGGTAACGAATACATCTGCCAAAACAAACCCTTCGCAAGAAGGCAACCGTCCTAGCCCTTGGTAGAAAAGGGAGTCCGTGACGTAAAACCGGAACTCAGGTATGATTACTAAGTCCCTCATTCATTTATTTTCTCACCAGCTTCATTAATGCACTCTTTCATTGGCTCACATTCACATAGGATCGCTTACTCAGTCGCTCATTCATTACTGTTCTACTGAATCATAAACTCACTCTCTTATTACCACTGGTTTTGCTCACTCATATCTCACTCATGAATGCATTTATTCATTGGTTTACTCCATTTATAATTTATTCATTCATTGACTCAGTATTTCATTCATTGGCATGTAGTACTGCAACTACTACTACTACTACTACTACTACTACACTACTCAAGAAGAAGATATAATAGTAGAAACAACTACAGTAAGAAGAAGGAGAAGGAGAATAGGAGATTTAGAAGAAGAAAAAGAGAGAGAGAGAGAGAGAGAGAGAGAGAGAGAGAGAGAGAGAGAGAGAGAGAGAGAGAGAGAGAGAGAGAGAGAGAGAGAGAGAGCTTTGAGTAGTATTGGATGATCCGATTACTGTAATTCAGTACATGAGTACTTAATGATATTGTGTACTTATGTGTACGTATGTACGTAGATTTAGTACTTATATTTGTGTTGGTTAAGTACTTACTAATTATTCGTTACTTACTCATTGTTAATATGTAATATACATCTGTGGCTCAAGCGGTAGCGTCCGCGATTCTGAGGCGTCAGGTCAAGGGTTCGCGCCCCGTCACGGTCTGAGGTTAACAAGGGCATGCACTCAGGGTAACGATTACCTCTGCCAAAACAAGTCCTTCGCAAGAAGGCAACCGTCCTAGCCCTTGGTTGAAAAGGGAGTCCGTGACGTAAAACCGGAACATCTGTTAATTCTCGTGTAATATTAATTTTCTAAGTAAATTTGATTGCTGTCAGTTTGTAAGTGAATCCTTACTTACTTATTACTTATATTATATATAAGTGGATTCTTAAATTTTGTGACTTAGCGTTGTATTAATAGCTATAAAATTTCTGATTTTTTGTTTTTGTTTTTAATTTGTACTTGTGCTGTGTGTACATATTTCGTAGGGATTAATTTTTATTTGTACTGCGTGTACTTTTGTACATAGAGAAATTACATGTATTGTTTATTGATGCTGTGTACGTACATAGAGTAAATATTAAAATTATCTGTATATTTGAGCTGTGTGCATATATGTACGTAAAATAGTTACTTTTTTTATCTTCCTGTGTGTACATTCTAGATATTTACAGAGAGTAATTCTTATTTTGTTTACATGTGTTTTGTGTACATACGTACATATAGTAATTTCATTTTACTCGTTCAGTCTGTACATGTATATGTACGTAAAGTTTATTATATAAAATTTTAATTTAATATATCAGTGGAGGAGGAGAAGGTCAAACTGCTTAATGTTTAATTTAAGTTTTTTTTAATGATTTATATTTTGTTTTTATTGTCCTATTAAAACACGGAAGTGCGCTATTTGCGTCTGTCGGTGCGTCTCAAGTCCTTGTTTGCGACGCGAAGGACGCATAACGGGGACACCATTGTTGTTTTTGCTCATGTTTGTTTGTTTTTAATTTGTTTATTTTGTTTTTATATGTTTGATTGTAGGTAATTATCAATGGTTAAGATAATTATTTCTACACTACAGGAAGATTTTCCTGTATTTTAACTATACAAGAAATTATTCTCGTGTATATATATATATATATATATATATATATATATATATATATATATATATATATATATATATATATATATATATATATATATATAATATGTGTGTGTGTGTGTGTGTGTGTGTGTACGTATTATTTTCCATGAAAATATTTTTAAGACATCTGGAGACTCGAACTCGCGTCGG
The DNA here is from genome assembly GCA_037179515.1 of Halocaridina rubra. Lineage (NCBI taxonomy): Eukaryota > Metazoa > Arthropoda > Malacostraca > Decapoda > Atyidae > Halocaridina > Halocaridina rubra. The sequence goes on along the minus strand of JAXCGZ010022109.1, from coordinate 2,213 downwards.
CAACTACAAAGTCATGATGCCTTAAGCAACTATACCACTACAGCAGACAAAAATCTGAATTTCATGGCACAGCCAGTATATTCAAGCATCTCTCCCATCGACCTTGTATTCAACTTGTTGAAGTAGTATGTAGCTTCAAGTATATATATTCATAATTAATCCGTGATATTATCAGAACAAATCTCATATATATATATATATATATATATATATATATATATATATATATATATATATATATATATATATATATATATATATTATATTTGTTTATGTATTTATTTATTGTTCCGGTTTTACGTCACGAACTCCCTTTTCTACCAAGGGCTAGGACGGTTGCCTTCTTGCGAAGGACTTGTTTTTGCAGATGTAATCGTTACCCTGAGTGCATGCCCTTGCTAACCTCAGACCGTGACTAATTTATTTATTTGTTATATTTTGAACATGGTCAATTTATGTTTATTTAGATTTTAGTATTGTTTATATATTTATCTGTTTATATATTTTAACACGATTTTATTTACTTATTTATTTTCAAGTATAAGTAGAAATTCGATAAGAATCACATGTAACCATTTTGCCTGTTCTGTACTTGTGTCTCAGACTCCTAAAATGTTCGTATATGTTGGATCGAAAACTACTGAACTGGTGTGAGCTTGTAGCAGCTCCTTGCTCTTCTTGAGTCTCATTATACACCATTCCAGCCTAAATTCCCCAGCTCCAACCTGTCTCTTGTTCACGACCATTCGAATGGGAATTAAGAGTGACATAGAAACGTCAAAAAATATGTGATATGTGTGATTATAGATCAGATACTGAGCTTTCATCCGCCATTATTGCCAGCATGTCAGCCTAATGAAAAGTCTCGAGGAGGATCTTAACGGGATAGAGCACGGCTCTCTGCCAATGACGTGGCCAGCTACAGAATGTGGGCGTGGCTCCAGTGACCTCATTCTAGTGAACATACTTCTGAGGGTTATTTATGATTTATTTCTTTATTAATGTTTATCTTCTTTGATAAGGCACTTAGCCCATCTGTCTCTTATCTCAAGCCAGAATAAAAAGCTCAGTTAAGCCGAAAGCAGATGGCTTTAAAATGCGTTGAAAAGAATTTAGGTTGGGGGGTATTAAGTCTTATTATGAGTGTTTGAATACGACCAAGTCTTAGCGGTGAATAATGATGAGTCAGCAAGAAAAAATTAAATATAGATAATTTTTGTGTGTGTGCACGATGTCCTTTTCAACTCTTTTCTGATTAGGTTCAGTAGGTTACCCATGACGTTGAAAGGATTAGAAAGTTGTATAGATATTTGGTTGGTTGAATAGATAGATAAATAGATGGGTAGATTTGGTAAATATTAGATGGAGAATGAGTACTGTGTACATATATATTTTTTATAATTTGAACAAACAAACAAACTTTTTGAAATATTTTTCTGTCTCGTCCCTTATATATATATATATATATATATATATATATATATATATATATATATATATATATATATATATATATATATATATATATATATATATATATATATATAGAGAGAGAGAGAGAGAGAGAGAGAGCAAACAAAACAAAACAAACTTTATTTCCATTTCAATACAATGGGTATTTGTCAGCCAGGGCAAGCCCCCCCCCACTGTGGTGTCCAACCACAGCAGTTCCTGCCAGCAAACAGCTTAAACTCTCAGTCTTGGACGGGAACCGATCTTTCGACCTCGTGAATGCGAAGCCAGCGCGTTTCCACTGTACTAGCCAACAGGCTAGATAGAGAAAGAGAGTGAGATTTGTCTACCTCATAGTTTAAATAGCATGATGGATAGATAGATATATAGATAGATAGATAGATAGAAGAGAGAGAGAGAGAGAGAGAGAGAGAGAGAGAGAGAGAGAGAGAGAGAGAGAGAGAGAGAGGTGATGTGTCAGTGTAAGATATGTGCAAAGTAATTGTAGGTGTATGTGAGAGCGCGCGCTTGTAAGTGTGCGGGCGCGTATGTGTGCGTGTGTGCACGCGCGCCATGTGCATGAATACTATTTAGATCTTAGTATCCAACTGTGTGAGCTGGGTGCCCACACTTGTTACAAAAGAGTTGATTAAGATGGAATTGAACCCCTGTCAATTTAAGCTCCTTCGGTGGTTCTTGCCAAAAGGGGAGGGAGGGATTGCCACTAGCATCCTTATCCCTTTCAGCCGGTTCCTACGACT
>JAXCGZ010022108.1:0-19018 GCA_037179515.1 Halocaridina rubra | reverse complement strand
TAACCTAATTGTGATAACCTAATTGTGTTTACGGGAAAGAGCCCAAAGCTCGTATCTTCCCGTCTCCTCATCGGTTCCATTTTATACTTAGTGGTACTTATCATACCTGTCCTTAAAACTATGGATTGAGATAGCATTAACTACCTCCTCGCTTAGCGAATTCCAATTATCAACTACTCTTACACTGAAAAAGTATTTCCTTACATCCTGCAAAGAAGTTTTCTTACGAAGCTTCAAACTATGACCTCTAGTTCTAGAGCCAGCCATATCAAAATATCGATCCCTATCCACTCTATCATAACCATGAAGGAATTTAAAGACTGTCACCATATCCCCCCTCACTCTTCTAGCTTCGAGTGATGGTAAGTCTAATTCCCTCAGCCTCTCATCATAACTGAGATTGCGTATTTCTGGCACCAGTTTCGTGGCATGTCTTTGAACTTTTTCAAGCTTAGCTATGTGCTTTTTCAAGTAAGGATTCCAAAAGGGGGCTGCATATTCGAGTTTTGGCCTCACATAGGTTACATAAATATTTCTGAACATTTCCTTGTCCATGTGCCTGAAGGCTACCCTTACATTTGATAAGAATGCATATGCTGCCCTTACTATGCCATTTATATGTATTTCTGGAGACAAATCTGCCAGTATGTTTACTCCTAGATCTCTCTCATTTTCTGTCTCTTGAAGTTGTACTCCAGCCACCGAGTAGTCAAGCTTGGGCCTTCTTGCACTTATAACCATTCTCATTACCTTACATTTTGAAGTATTGAATTTCATTAGCCACTTTTCTGACCACTCATGCAGATTATTTAGATCCTCCTGAAGTTCTCTACCATTGTTCTCGTTTTTTACTTTCTTCACAATCTTTGCATCATCTGCAAACATATTCATGAATGAATTTACAGACTCTGGTAGGTCATTTACATATACAAGGAACAAAAGTGGCCATAAAACTGAACCCTGTGGAACTCCACTACTAACTCTTCTCCATTCAGACACTGAGTGTCTTAAGCGGGCTACACACGATCAAGTAAACTTGACAAGTATGCTTGATCAAGTATTTCATCAAGTATTGTGATATTTCCCTTCGCCTCCACACGGTCAGGTATGCTTGACAAGTCTTCAGTTGAAATCACAATGTCGAGTGCAGACGACGACGACGCTCTTGCTTTGGCAGCTTTCTGTATTGTGGCCAAGCGAAAGGCAACTAGAAAGAACCGGCGGGAGTGGTGCAAAGAGTGGGTGAAGAAGAGGAAAACATATTCTCATGTTAACCTATTGGCTGAGTTGAAGATTTATCCACGTGATTGGCACAACTACCTTCGAATGAACGAAGCGACATACTTACATCTGCTGTCACTGGTAACACCACTAATTGCGAAGACCACTACAAACATGAGAGAAGCAATTTCTCCCCACGAAAGATTGACTGCAACACTGCGATTTCTTGCTACTGGAAGATTTGACTTGACGACATGATTCAAATTCAATCATGCCTCAAGCGACTTGTCAAGTCTAATACTTGATCAAGTCTCACCATACAGACGGTCCAGTTTGCTTGAACAAGTCACTTGATCAAGCATACTTATCAAGTTTACTTGATCGTGTGTAGCGACCTTTACTCTAACCCTCTGTTCCCTTCCTTCTAAGTAAGTTTTTATCCATTCCAAAACATATCCACCTATTCTAACCATTGATTGCAGCTTCCTAATAAGTCTCCCTTGTGGAACAGTGTCAAACGCTTTCTGGAAGTCTAGGAATATGCAATCTGCCCAGCCCTCTCTTTCCTGTGTGTGTGTGTGTGATTACCTAATTGTGATTACCTAATTGTGTTTACGGGAAAGAGCCCAAAGCTCGTATCTTCCCGTCTCCTGATCGGTTCCATTTTTAGACTTAGTGATACTTATCATACCTGTCCTTAAAACTATGGATTGAGGTAGCATTAACTACCTCCTCGCTTAGCGAATTCCAATTATCAACTACTCTTACACTGAAAAAGTATTTCCTTACATCCTGCAAACAAGTTTTCTTCCGAAGCTTCAAACTATGACCTCTAGTTCTAGAGCCAGCCATATCGAAATATCGATCCCTATCCACTCTATCATAACCATGAAGGAATTTAAAGACTGTCACCATATCCCCCCTTACTCTTCTAGCTTCGAGTGATGGCAAGTCTAATTCCCTCAGCCTCTCATCATAACCGAGATTGCGTATTTCTGGCACCAGTTTCGTGGCATGTCTTTGAACTTTTTCAAGCTTAGCTATGTGCTTTTTCAAGTGCGGATTCCAAAAGGGGGCTGCATATTCGAGTTTTGGCCTCACATAGGTTACATAAATATTTCTGAACATTTCCTTGTCCATGTGCCTGAAGGCTACCCTTACATTTGATAAGAATGCATATGCTGCCCTTACTACGCCATTTATATGTATTTCTGGAGACAAATCTGCCAATATGTTTACTCCTAGATCTCTCTCATTTTCTGTCTCCTGAAGTTGTACTCCAGCCACCGAGTAGTCAAGCTTGGGCCTTCTTGCACTTGTACCCATTCTCATTACCTTACATTTTGAGGTATTGAATTTCATTAGCCACTTTTCTGACCACTCATGCAGATTATTTAGATCCTCCTGAAGTTCTCTACCATTGTTCTCGTTTTTTACTTTCTTCACAATCTTTGCATCATCTGCAAACATATTCATGAATGAATTTACAGACTCTGGTAGGTCATTTACATATACAAGGAACAAAAGTGGCCCTAAAACTGAACCCTGTGGAACTCCACTACTAACTCTTCTCCATTCAGACACTGAGTGTCTTACTCTAACCCTCTGTTCCCTTCCTTCTAAGTAAGTTTTTATCCATTCCAAGACATTTCCACCTATTCTAGCCATTGATTGCAGCTTCCTAATAAGTCTCCCATGTGGAACAGTGTCAAACGCTTTCTGGAAGTCTAGGAATATGCAATCTGCCCAGCCCTCTCTTTCCTGTAAGATTTGGCTTACCTCATCATAAAATTCTAATAAGTTTGTTACTGTTGATCTTCCTTCTCTGAAGCCATGTTGCCTCACTGACAAAAAGTTGAAGGATTCCAAGTGAAGAGAGATATGTTTCCTTAGTAGTTTCTCCATAAGTTTGCAAACTATGCTGGTCAAGGAAACTGGTCTATAGTTCAGAGCCGTATCCCTCCTTCCCTTTTTGAAGATAGGTATCACATTTGCTTGTTTCCAGCATCTTGGAATCTCCCCCGACTCCAATGACTCCTTAAATATGATACTTAGTGCCACTGATATTGTGTTTGCGCATTTTTTAAGCACATGAGGGGATATGTCATCAGGACCTGTAGCTTTATGAACATCTAAATCCATCAGCGCTTTGCATACCTCTGTGGCTGTAAGGTTGATGTTCTCTAATACCGGCCCTTGAGCTTCTATCACTGCAATCTGAGGGGGTGGGGTATTTTCTACTGTAAATACTGACTGAAACTCCTTGTTCAATTCTTTGCAGATCTCTTCGTCCGTCTCAGTGATGCTTCCATCCGCTCTCTTTAGCCTTAAAACCTGTTCTTTTACCTTCAGTTTTCCTCTGATAAAGCTGTGGAAAAGCTTGGGATATTCTTTCGCCTTCCTGGTGATGTCCCTCTCATAATCTTTCTCTGCCTCTCTCCTTTTACTTAGGTAGTCATTTCTTGCTCTTTTGTAGGTTTGCCAGGCATTTATGTTTTTTCTCCTCCTATACCTTTTCCAGCATTTGTCTCTCCACTCCTTAGCTCTTTTACACCCATTATCGAACCATTTCTCTCTGGCATGAATTACACCTACTTTGGTGACAGGTATGCAGCAATCTACAATCTTCCCATATTTCTCACAAAAGATGTCATACATTTCTTGTACAGATTTGTTGTAAAATAAGGTTCTCCAGTCAATAACTGCAAAAAGCTCATTCATTTTGATGTAATCTCCTTTCTGATAGTTCCTCCTCATGTCCTCAGTGCCTCTACTCTCAGGAAGAATGTCTTCAATGATATACTCCATCAACAACACACAGTGGTCACTCTTTCCAATTGGTGGTTCATACTCAATATTTTCAATATCCAACACATTATCTGTGAACACCAGATCAAGTAGTGATGGCTCATCCCCACCCCTGGCTCTTGTTGGTTCCATTACATGTTGGTGTAGGAAATTCCCTTGTACGCAATCTAGGAATCTTGCCCCAAAGGAGTCCTCACCACTGTGTGGGTCAAGATTTATCCAATCTATCTCTTTATGATTAAAGTCTCCCATAATCAAAATCCTACATTTTTTCTCCCGCGCCATGTTAACAACTGAGTTTATGACTTCAATCGTACCTATATGACTTTCCTCATAAATTTCAAGCCTATTTTGGTTCCTTGGTGGGTTGTATACAACAGTTATTATAATGCTCTCTGACCCAGTATTTATGTGTGCGCGCGTATGAAAAATTACTACTTTTGTATCATAATTCTATATGTATACAAGAGCTATAATAATAATAATAATAATAATAATAATAATAATAATAATAATAATAATAATAATAATAATAATAATAATTCGCCTTCATTTTTATAGTACAAATAATGCAACTACTAATACTACTACTTCTACTACTAAATAATGTTATCTAGTTATAATCATCATAAAGCTAGACATTTCTGTTGACAAATATTTAATATTTTATGATTCACTTTAATTGTAATAGCTTCTATTGTCACCTAGTCCCAGCAAACCCAGCAGAGATAATGAGTACACATGTGGATATGAATCTTAGCAGCCATTATGGAAAATGCAAAGGTACAAACAAACAAACAAACAAACAAACAAAAACATTTATTTCCATTTTGTACAATGGTTATTCAACATTAATAGTAACTTATAAGTAGACATGTAATTAAACTAACAAATAAGAGGGTTAGACATATAGTTAAATTAAATGTAGCTTTCATAGAAAATAATAATGCTGTAATAAAAATGTTACAATAATGTTAATAATAAAGTAGTAAGTATGCCACTAGATACAGGATCGTTATTATCGGCATCATTTCCATATTTGTTTCCTTACAATGAGAATAATTAGTTCTTAATGAGCAGCAACTATTTGTCCAAAAGAAAACTAAATAGTTTGCCTTTGAAAGCTGTGAAAGAGGATGCATTTTTAAGATGCTCTGGAATATTATTCCAGAGTGTTGGCCCTTTGATAGTGATCATCTTTGAACCTGCTTCTGTGTTTGTTCTGTGAATAAAGAGCTCACTGCTCTGTCTTGTGTTGGTTCCCCTTATATCCCTGACTGTTTTTAAATCAAATAGCCAGCTAGGATAATGATGGTCCAAAATTTTGAATACAAAAACATAAATAGCATAAGCAACCTTATTTTCTGCCCGCAGCCACCCAAGTTTATTGAGAGCTGGTGTGATGTGGTCGTATTTTCTTATTCCTCCCAGGGCAACTCGAGTTGCAAAATTAATAAGCTTCTGTATTCTGTTTATCTGAGTCTTAGTGGTAGCTCCCCAAACAAGACCACATGACATTATGAATTATTGAAAAAAAAAAGTGGCAGAGCGTTAGGACAAAAATATACTGCCTAATTAGCCAAACATAATTCTTGCGTAATTACATACTCATAATTGTCAAAATACTCCACCTTTCACTACTGTTTAGTGATAAGGCTCCTAGGTCGGGTGTCGTATGACTTTATTCTATGACTATACTTATTATAACGTGCAAGGTGATAAAAGATATGCACAGGCTGATTTATATTAAGATTATTTAGTTATACACTTATTCTACACCTCAAAGCTCCCCGTCCCCTCAAGGTAAAATCTAAGATCTTATTTGTGCCCCGGATAACTAGTTACTGAAGCTCTCCTCTCTAACTGCTTCTTACTTTCTTGTACGACCAAGCTGGCAGGACGTGGTAGGTTTGGACAGCCTCACCCAATAGGCTTTTAGAGAAAAGGGGGTGTCCGCCCATTTCGTGTAGTGTTAGGGGCGTGGCTATAAAAAGACCAGTCAGATACAAGGAGGGCCTATATGTGTATTTTCACAATGTGGATACGTACATGTAGATATTGGTTTTCGGCTCTCGTGGGGACGACTGGAAACTGTGACAATTTTGATCTCTATCGGTAACTGGCGCTGGAGTGTGAGAATTTCTTTATGACACGGGAATTGACAGGGCTAACAAATCTGGGTTCGATCCCGCCATGGGGCATTCAGAAGGGAATGCAGCCTTGATTCTCTTGAAGCTCTAACCCGTCTGTGTCCACCCCCATTGAAATGGGGGTTAATGAAAACAAAAACCGAAAAAAAAACCCGAGCGCTAATATACCGTACTCCTTTCTTTTTACGGCTGCAGTTGTAAACTTAACTTCACACAGTTACAAACATCATGTGTGTCATATTTTCATAAATTAAAAATAGCAATATTCTAGTTGAACTATCTCTAACAATGAGTGAAACACTCGTAAGAGCCAAACAACAATCATCAATGCCAGTTATCGCATCAAAACCCTCAAAACTCTCTCTTTTACAGACGGATGAACAACTTGCTGATGTTTTATACGCTCTATACTTCGTCAGCTTTTCTAATACGTCCATGCTGGAGAGCTCGTCTACAGAGGCAGTAGCAGAAGGAGGAGGCGGAAGAAGGAGAGATGGTAGGAAGCTATCTGGTGATTCTTCAGTAGATGGGAAGCGTCCTTATACCATACAGGAGCTGCAGAAGACGTTGAAGGAGGTGTTCGATGTGGACGATGCAACGATTGAGATGATGTATCAAGATGTCCGGAGGCGTGAGGTAAGGAGTTTATTTTGGCCTTTTTCATTTTCTCTGCCCTGTTTCTTGTTACATTACTTCTTTCTACCCTTGGGGTGAGGGACAAGAATACCTCCTTTGTGTACACTGTGTCATAAAACTTGACTAAATGAGGTGGAGCGTATAGACTTATTATATGCTTTCCAGTTACTTAAGCGGGCATTACACTTGGCTAGTTTACTCGCTGCTCGCTGGCGAGTTTACGATCTGCTAGTAAACTCGCCGAGTGTAATCCTCTTGGCTAGTGAACTAGCAGTGTGCAAAAAAGCTGCTAGTAAAGTTGAACGTGTTCAACTTTTGCTCGCTACTCGCTGGCTAATTAGCTTTTTTGCTTCTAAACTCGCCAAGTGTAATCAGAGTTGCTAGTAAAGTAGCAGCACGTAACTTTCCGTCAGTATATTCAAGATGTCGGAAGTGGTGCGTGCTGGAGTCGTCGTTGTAGCTGCAATTCTCAAGAGGGAATTGAAAAGAAAAGAAAGAGAAAGAAAGTGTCGCAGAACAGTCTGGGTTAAATCTTGGATACAAAAACGGCAACAGTCTGGAGCATCCGCCACCTTATTGCGAGAATTGAGAGATGAAGATCCATTATCGTATCGCAATATTCTTCGTATGAATCCCACCCAATTCGATTGCTTGTTGCAGATGGTTCACGATATGATACAAAGAAAAGATACAAAACTCAGAAGAAGCATCACGGCACAAACGAAACTTGAAATTACCTTACGTTATCTAGCAAGTGGAGATTCTTTGAGGTCTTTGGAATACCTGTTCCGAGTTCCACAGTGTACAATATCACAGTTTCTGCCTGAAGTGCTTAGTGCGGTTGCTCGCGTCCTTCAACCTTTTATTGAGGTGAGTGAAAAAGTCTTAGCGAAAATGTGATTTATTAACAAATAAATACATTGACAATAGATACATATATGACATTGTACAAAAGAAGTTCCTCATTACAGGAATAATTTTAGGTAAGTACATCCATAGCATTTTATGGCTCTAAATCAAAATTTACTTATGAGAACAATAGCCTCATTGAAAGTACATTCGTAACATAAATGAAAAGAAACCAAAAAATATTATATTTAAGAAGGACTATGACTACAGTAACGTAATATAATGCAAAAACTTCCTTATTATAAAAATGTATGTTGGCACCACAGTCAATAGATAGAGAAGATTTCAATACTGGAAATGTAACTCCTGGTATGTGGAGGGAGAACACTAACAATTTGCCACCGATTGGACAGCTAGGGACAAATAACTATACACGTACTGCTGAGGAGATCAGAAGAGCTTACGTTACTTACTTTGTTGATGAAAACCCTCTGCCTTGGCAATGGGAGAAAGTGGGAATAGTGTAGTCCATAATAAAATAAATTGTTAAGAAATAAATAAAATAAATTTTGTACAACTAAGCATTTCCTTCAAATAAACATTGATCGTGTGCCTATTTTTACTTACCAAATTTGAAGTGCTCTGCCTTGTGCCTATCACTTCAGCTAAGAAACTAGCGTTATGAAACCATAGCAGTTTCGGCGAATAAACTTCCTCTGCTCCACAACCACTCTTTTTACTTTTCTCTATTTTATGTAATTCCTGTCTATACACATCTTTTATAGATTTTATCTTCGTTTTCAATTGCTTCATGTCCATGCCACCAAGTAGCTCATTTTCATCTAGTTCCTTGGACAAACGTTGAAAGACTTCATCTTTCAATTTGGTGTTGCAGTAGTTTTTATCCTTTACATTCCACAACAGAGGATACTGTTCGTAAATGCTCAAAAACTTTATAATACAATTTACATTCCACTTCATTTTCTTAATAAGCACGAGAAGTTATCTGTAACATCAAAACACAGTTCAATAAATCGCTGTCTAGTTACCTACTGGGCTAGTTAAGTCTAATCATCACTATCTCACTCGCTCACTCTCTAGCTTCTAAACTCGCTAGCGAGCAGCGAGTAAACTAGCCAAGTGTAATGCCCGCTTTACAATAGCCAAAATCAGCGATGTGACGAGTTTCTACGTGTTATAACTCTCATTAACTGTCCATGTAAAGGAAATACGAAGGGGGTAATTCCAAATCCCCTTGCTCCACCCCATTTATTCGACTATGTAACAACAGGGATCAGGGAGGAGGTATTCTTGCCCCCCGACCCTGTAGAAAGAAAGAAGAAAAGTGAAGATATTGAACTACAGGAGACAGATGATTCTTAACTCCTCAACTGGATAGAACTCTTAGTGTGAAGAAAACATGAAGGTGCGATTCTCGGTCCCTTTCCTTAGCCCCATTTAGTCTAATTTTAGGATGCGTGGGGAAACATGGAGGTGGTAATTCTTGATCCCAACCTCAGGAGAAAGAAATTGTAAGAAATGATAATTAATTAGTGCAGTTCCCCTTGTTAGAGGAATGGCTGAGCTAAAACACATTCACCAAAGGCCAGTTAGATACACAGAAGTTTCTTTAACACTCTATATTATTTCAGAAACCGCAAATCAACTTGCACCTCAATATTATTGAAGCAAAGGACCTCAGACCGAAGACATCTAAAGGTAATGCTCATGAATCGTCTCGTTCTCAATTGCATGAAAGCTGAAAGTCCTTCACTTTTATCCTTATCGAAGTTTGAGCGCTGTTTATGCTTACATTAAGTAACAGAACCTGAACCATTTGTCGGTACTTAAAACTATAAGAATAAACTAAAACTTGGATAATAATAATAATATATATATATATATATATATATATATATATATATATATATATATATATATATATATATATATATATATATATATATATATATATATATATATATATATATATATATATATATATATATATATATATATATATATATATATATATATATATATATATATATATATATATATTTAGTTTGCCATACTAAACCCAGTAATACTAACCATTAGGATCAAATGAAAGCAATGTATGTTTTTACATAACAGTAGGTGTGAGATGAATACGATAATAATCAGCACTGTAACATGATGAACATGTACAGTTCCCCTATTAATATAATTTTGTAGCTATAGCAACATACTTGAAAGTCATGAGAGAGAGAGAGAGAGAGAGAGAATCTATTAATAATATTAAAATATACTCTGTTTAGATGACTATCTGAGGACACGAAGTTAAGAATCACAGTACAGCACTTAAAAATACTTTCCTTTGTGTCTTTAGTGTGTCTACTCTATGATATTTCAATGTGTATAGGTAACAACTACATTTATTTACTTAATCATAGTAAGTTTGACAGTATTAATTTGATGAAAATATAACAATAAATACAGAAATGTCTAGAATGATTTCGAAACAAAATTTAATACTCCCAGCAGTTTGGTAGATGATGTATGAAAATCACTGGATACTTTGAAATAGCAAAACTAGAAGGTCTTCTCTGAATTCCTAACTGCAAAAGATAAAACAAAAGAAAAAAGTCATTTGCATATCTTTAATGTTAATCATTACGATACACGTAAGAGAATGTATAATGAAATCTTTGACTAAATCTTTTTCATTCAACGGATTTACAGTGATATATTGCTTAAAATGCAGTTCTGCAATCAATCTACAGCATAAAGTAAACCAGTAAAAGAGAAAGTACTGTATTATAAAGTGTAACTGTCATGAAGGATATGTAAAAATGTGATTGAATTTTCTACAAGATCTTGCTTAGGTCAAGCTGTGTATTTCAGTTCATAATTAGCTGCGTGATGTCCCATTTTTTACTTTCATGTGAAATTTTCTAATTTAGTCACCCTGATAATACAGGAAAATGAAACTATTATTTTAATGCTTAATATCTTACAATGAATGTTCTCATGAACCAGTAATGTAGTAATTTTAGATTATGCAGTCTACATGTAATAAAAATGAGCTATCTCAGAAATGTGAATTGAGTATTATATATTTCTTATAATAAAAATTACAGTTAATATCTTTGTGCTGGCAGTATTGCACAGTGAAGTGCAGTTTAATGAAATTTATAAAGTTTAAGTATCCTTAATATTATCAAAGGGATTTCCTTTAAGCACCCCATACAACTTTAATATGATGATCAACACACTGGCTAAGTTGTCAGAGTGTTTGAATCAAGAGTTGACAGACCCGCAATCAAGTCCACTGTGGAGCACTAGGAAGGGCATCCAGCCTCAAATCTCTAGTCACACTCTATCTGTATCCACCCTCATAATGACTAATGAGGATATATAAAATGAGGATTTTTTTGTATAACTTACATAGGGTGGAGCTCTGTCCCCCCATCACCAGGATGTCCCTCTGTGAAACTTACTACTACATGAAAGAAATACAGAGAGGGAACTCATTTTCTCCCACTATCAGGATGCCAATATAATTAATTATCATACTGAATTCTACAGGAGTTGCCCATCCTTTCTGCAGAGTCAAAATATCCAAAGAGGAAGAAACATTGAAGACACATGTGGTCACAGATACACTTGCACCTGTGTGGAACAGTGAATTTTCTCTGTAAGTTTACATTGGAGTGTTTTTTTTTTTATTTTTTTCTCGGAACCTTACTCTAAGCCTGGGACCAATGATACCTAACCATGGAGATCTAATACATCTCTTTTCCATTTTCTTTGCAAGTTTTCTAACATATCCTAATCTAACTTTAAGAGGCTGCTTTACAACTTTTATTTTTTCATTGTTGCCTTTAATTAAATTCTTGCTTATATATGGTCCACTGTCATATAATAATCTGTAACTAAGCATTTTTCATCATAAACTGTAATGCATTTGGATAATGCTATGGAATGTGTAATGTACATTATACCATAGCTCATTATATTTACTTATTGTTATATCCACAAACTATGCCTTATGCATTGTTATTCCAACTACTGTGCTGTGTGGAAGGCTGGGGAAATGCAGGGGATCCTCGATCTACGTCACAGTTCTGTTCGTCGAGGCGTCTTAACCGGATTTTCCGTGTAAGTCGGAACACACCTAAGTAAATACCTACGTCACCCATCTATGCTAATGCAGTAGTAAGGTTCATAATCTTAGACATAAAACAACATTCCTATGACATATGAATACGAAACTAGGACTAAAAAAGGGAATAAGTCCTTATACATATATATATATATATATATATATATATATATATATATATATATATATATATATATATATATATATATATATACCTAGTTCTCAGAATAACGCCTAGATAGGTTCTCAGAAGTGTCGGGTAAATGGAAAATCGCGTGAAAAAACGAGTTATTTTCCATAGGAAACAATGATAAAGGGCATAGATGCGTTCCGAACCGTACATAGACACACCATGCCAAAGATATAAGATAAGTAAAAAACATATTTTATTACCACATAGCAAAGCAGAAAGCCCTGTATCTATTTTTAAGAGTATACAAAAGATATTCATATTCACTTTACAGCTAGAAATTAACATACATTACTATACTTTACTATATTATGCAGTGGGCAACAGTTATACAGTACACTGGGACATGCATGGTGGCAGTGAGCAAGTAACTTATGTGGTAGAAGAGGAGGAGGATGCAGGAGAACGAACCTCTTTCTGCAAATGTATACAAAGATAAAATAAGAATTATAAATAACCAAAGCAAGACTAAAAAACGAAAAAAAAAATATATGCAATGCCTAAATCTACCATATGACAGATTAAAAAAACTTAATCTACATTCTCTAGAGAGGCACAGAGTTAGGGTGGATATGATTGAGGTGTATAAATGGTTTAAAGGGATTAACAAGGGTGATATTAATAAAGTTTTAAAAATTCATGATCAAACCAGAACTCGTGATGGGTAATGGATTTACTCTTGATAAATTTAGGTTCAGAAGGGAAATTGGTGAAAATTGGCTTGGTAATACCGTAGAGTATTCCTAGTAGGATAATAAATGCCAATACCTTAGACACCTTCAAATGTAGATTAGATAGACATATGACAGAGGTAGGGTGGGTGTATATATAATGAATAATGATGATCTTTTCTTATCGTAATCCTCCTTGTACTGGTGGAAGAAGCCTCTGCGGGCACTTATTTACTATAGTATTATTATTATTATTTTTTTTAAATATAGTAAATAAGCGCCCGCAGAGGCTTCTACCACCAGTACAAAGAGGATTACGATAAGAAAAGATCATCATCATTATACATCATATATACACCCACCCTATTGGGTAGAATAGAATGTTGGAGAGAGAGAGAGAGAGAGAGAGAGAGAGAGAGAGAGAGAGAGAGAGAGAGAGAGAGAGAGAGAGAGAGAGAGAGAGAGAGAGAGAGAGAGAGAGAGAGAGAGAGAGAGAGAGAGATCTTTAATTAACTCTTGTTCATTCAACCAAAACTACATTATTTATTGTAAAAATAATGGTTTAATTACAAATTCGTAATAATAATAATAATAATAATAATAATAATAATAATAATAATAATAATAATAATAATAATAATAATAATCTCCACAATCATCATCAAAGGAAAATTATTGTTAATAATAATAATAATAATAATAATAATAATAATAATAATAATAATAATAATAATAATAATAAGATCTAAGGAGAATTTTTGGAATAGACATCATGAGAGTAATGCAGAGGTATATTAAAACCCAGCAGAGAGCTGGATATTCATTACACATCTTTTATAATCCCTTCACATCTGACAGGTCATTACACTCTCCATCTGTTTCTCTTTACAGCCTGATAAAGGCTGTTTATTTTATCATTTTTTGGTCCATCCTGGTGTCACCAAAAAAAAAAAAAAAAAAAAAAAAAAAGCTTTAATCAACTCTTGTTCATTCAACCAAAACTACATTATTTATAGTAAAAATAATGGTTTAATTACAAATTCGTAATAATAATGATATTATTAATAATAATAATAATAATAATAATAATAATAATAATAATAATAATAATAATAATAATAATAATCAAAGGAAAATTATTGTTAAAAATAATAATAATAATAATAATAATAATAATAATAATAATAATAATAATAATAATAATAATAATAATAATAAGATCTAAGGAGAATTTTTGGAATAGACATCATGAGAGTAATGCAGAGGTATATTAAAACCCAGCAGAGAGCTGGATATTCATTACACATCTTTTATAATCCCTTCACATCTGACAGGTCATTACACTCTCCATCTGTTTTTCTTTACAGCCTGATAAAGGCTGTTTTATTTTATAATTTTTGGTCCATGCTGGTGTCACAAACATTTTTTTTTTTGGGGGGGGCGTTATTCGCGAAATCCAACTTCTACCACCAGGGGGAGTCGTTATTTCAATTTTGCGGATAAAAAAATCGTGTATAAAAGGAACAAGGTTTATATATATAACTGCCCTCATCAATAAAGGCCCAGGCACGAGAAAACACCAAGACAAAGGAAAAGAAAAAGGTTAAGGACAAGCCAGAGATGATATAAAGTTACACAAAGGAAACTGACAGACAGAAAAAAACAGTCAAAGTACAGAAGACCTAGAGATATGGAGGATTAGGTCTTGAGATGACGATAGATCCGCTTTTTGAAGAATGATAGGTCATAAGAATTAGGAAAGACAAAAGGAGGAAGAGAGTTCCAGAGTCTGGAGCGCTGCACTGACTAGTCTGCGAACTACAAATCTCCACACAGTACCTGTAAGATGTGGCTGCTTTGTGAGTGTTATGCGGTCTCGGCTGTGGGGGAAGGATGTAGCCTGCCAGCTCATCAGAACATCAAAGAATAGCCTCACCGTATTCCCTGCGTGTCGTAAAAGGCGACTAAAAGTGGACGGGGCGGGGGGACTAGGAATCCCCTCCTTGTATCAACCTCCTGCGAGACGTCAAAGAAGAAGGGGAATAGAGGGGAGAATAACTTCTCCCCAAACTCTAGTTTTGGGGTGTCTAAATGTGCGTGGTTGTAGTACGATAGAGAGCAAAAGATGTGAGATTGGATATATGTTTGGTAGGAGGAGGATGGATGTATTGGCATTGTGTGAGACGAAGATGAAAGGAAAAGGAGAAGTGGCATTTGGGGATGTGACGGGTAGGGTGTCTGGGGTTGAAAGGGGGAGAGCGAGAGAAGGGGTGGCATTATTGCTGAGTGAATGGATGGTAAATCAGGTAGTGGAATGGAAAGGAGTGTCATCTAGGCTGATGTGGGTGAGGGCTAGGATAGGAAGGGACTGTTGGGCTTTTGTTAGTGCGTATGGGCCAGGATGTGAGAGAAGTGAGGAAGAGCGGGATGAATTCTGGAATGAGTTAACTAGATGTGTGGATGGTCTGAGTAGAAGGAACTATGTAGTTGTGTTGGGTGACTTGAATGCCAGAGTGGGTGATGGAGAGATAGAAGGTGTTGTAGGAAAGTATGGGGTACCAGGTGTGAATGAGAGTGGCGAGAGACTGTTAGATATGTGTGTGGAGCAAGAGTTGGTGATAGGTAATAGTTTATATAAGAAGTTAATAAATAAGTATACATGGATGAGAGTGGCAAATGGAAGAGTGAAAGAAAGAGCATTGATGGATTATGTGTTGGTAGCAAAGAGCATGGTTGGTAGAGTGAAAGATGTACATGCATTCAGGGGTGTGGCTGCTGGGATGTCTGATCATTTTTTGGTTGAAGCAAAAGTGGTAGTAGCAAAAGAGTGGGGAAATAGTGTGGGGGGGATGTAGAAGGGAAATAGTGAAGGTGGAAGAGTTGAAAAAGCCAGAGAAGAGACAGGAATATCAGGACAGGTTGAGAATGGCATATGACAGGGTGAAAGAAAGAGCAGTTGGGGAGTTAGGAGAGGAATGGGGGTTGATGAAAGAATGTTTTGTGGGACATGCAAGTGATGTGTGTGGAAAGAGGTTTGTTGGAGGTGGCATGAGGAGGGGCAGCGAGTGGTGGAATGAAGGGGTGAAAATGAAGGTGGAAGAGAAAAAGAGGGCTTTTGAGGAATGGCTGCAGTGTAAAAGTAGGGAGAAGTATGAAAGATATAGGGAGAAAAATGTGGAAACCAAGCAGAAGGTAGAGGAAGAGAAGAGGTTGGCAAATGTTAGGTGGGGACAGGATTTTAGTAGGTCATATGAGGAGAATAAAAAGAAGTTTTGGAAAGAAGTGAAGAGAGTAAGGAAGGGTGGATCGAGGATGGAAGAGACAGTGAAAGATGTGAAAGGACAGATGTTAAGAGGGAACAATGCAAGGAAAAGATGGGCAGAATATTTTGAGTGCTTGCTGAATGTTAAGGAAGATAGAGAGGCAGCTATAGTGGCAGTGGGAGGGGTTCAAGGGCCAGTAATGGGAGATGAAAATGAGAGAGAGATTACAAGAGAGGAGGTGAAAAGGGCATTGTATGAAGCGAAAGCAGGTAAAGCACCTGGAATGGATGGTGTGAGAGCAGAGATGTTGAAAGAAGGGGGTGTGACTGCATTGGAATGGTTAGTGAGAGTGTTTAATATATGCTTTATGTTGTCATTGGTGCCAGTGGAATGGGTGATTGCCTGTATAGTGCCCCTATACAAAGGTAAGGGAGATATGTATGAATGCAGTAATTTTAGGGGTATAAGTTTGTTGAGTGTGGTAGGAAAAGTGTATGGTAGGATACTGGTTAATAGGATTAGGGATAAGACAGAATATGTGATCGTGGAAGTGCAGAGTGGTTTTAGGAGAGGTAGAGGTTGTATAGATCAGATTTTTATAATTAGGCAGTTATGTGAGAAATATTTAGCAAAGGGTAAGGATGTGCATTTTGCATTTTTGGATCTGGAGAAAGCATATGATAGAGTTGATAGAGAGGCTATGTGGAATGTTTTGAGATTATATGGAATTAATGGTAAATTGTTGCATGCAGTTAAGAGTTTGTATGAGGGTAGTAGAGCTTGTGTTAGGGTAGGGAATGAAGTGAGTGAGTGGTTTCCAGTGAGTGTGGGACTGAGACAGGGATGTGTGATGTCACCATGGCTGTTCAATTTGTATATTGATGGAGTTGTAAGAGAGGTGAATGAGCGAGTGCGTGGTCGAGGTTTGAGAATGGTAGATGGGGATGATAACGAGTGGGAGCTGAATCAGTTGCTGTTTGCAGATGATACTGTGGTGGTGGCAGATTCAGAGGAAAAGCTGTGTCAGTTAGTGTCAGAATTTGGAATGGTGTGTGAGAGAAGGAAGTTGTGAGGGAATGTGAGAAAGAGTAAGGTTATGAGGTGTACAAGATATGAGGATGGCGCTGGATTGAATGTTATGTTGAATGAAGAGACACTTGAGGAGGTTAATCAGTTTAAGTATTTAGGCTCGGTTATAGCTGCAAATGGTGGAGTGGAAGCAGATGTGTGTCACAGAGTGAATGAAGGATGTAAAGTGTTGGGTGCATTGAAAGGAGTGATGAAGAATAGAGGGTTGGAAATGAATGTTAAGAAAGTTTTGTATGAGAAAGTGGTTGTGCCAACTGTGATGTATGGATCAGAGTTATGGGGTATGAAAGTAAGTGAGAGACGGAAACTAAATGTGTTTGAGATGAAATGCCTGAGGAGTATGATTAGTGTATCTCGATTGGATTGGGGTAGGAATGAAGTGGCGAGAGCAAGAACGGGTGTGAGGAGAGAAATTGCAGCCAGAGTAGATATGAATGTTCTGAGATGGTTTGGCCATGTGGAAAGGATGGATGATGAAAGGCTGCTGAAAAAGGTGATGAATGCGAGAGTTGATGGGAGAAATACTAGAGGGAGGCCTAGGTTTGGATGGATGGATGGAGTAAGGAGAGCCCTGAATGATAGGAGGATGGATGTGAGGGAAGCAAGCGAGCGTGCTAGGAATAGGAATGAGTGGCGAGAGATTGTGACGCAGCTCTGATGGGCATCTGCTGTTACCACGGGGCTGCATCTTACAGAGGTAGCCCTGTGGTAGGGGCAGTAGGAGGAGTTGGCAGTTGTGAAGCGACACAGGTTGTGGAAGAGCCGGGAGGATGGGCTGTGGCACTCCAGCAGTGCCATCTGAACGGTCGCTAGCTCCCTCGTCATTGCCCATAGAGCAAAGTAATCCCCCTATTTGTTTTCCTTTCTTGATGTTGGCTACCCCCCAGTTAAAGAGGGAAACAGCCAAGGTAGATAGATAGAAAAGAGAAAGTGAAGATACCTTACCGCAAAGAGAGAGAGAATCCAGATTAGAAGCAAGAGAAGGATCATTAATGAGTCTGACTGCATTAGATTCAATCCTATTAAGGAGATAAGTATAAGAAGAAGCACCTCAGATGTGTGAGCAGGTACGGATAAGACCTTTATAGATTTTAAGTAACTGAAAAGAGGAAAAGTAATGACGAAAAGGAAACAGAACCCCCAATATTTGGATGAAGATTTAGAAATTTGGATTATGTGATTCCTCCAAGACAAGTTAGAGGCTATATGGATTCCTGATATGTTGATAGAATTAAGAGGGTAAATTTCGATAGTTTCGAAAACAATAGGGTCATCAGGAGGAGAATAAGATAAAGAGATTGCCAGACTCTGTGTCTTGGAGGCATTGAATTTAACTAAATTTTGAGTGTGCCTCACTGAGATACCCTCTGCAAATTGGAGTTGAGAGTAGAAGAAAGAGTGATACGAGACTGATTACGAGTAGCAGATGAAGGTTGTGAAGAAAAGGTAGAGGAAAAGTGAAGGGTAGAATCATCAGCAAAGTCAAGAAGAAGAAAAGAAAGAAAATGGTGATTGTAGATCATTGATAAAAAGAAGGAGCAGAGTAGGTGAAAGAAGAGGGCACTGTGGAGCACCACTGGTAACAGAGAGGGAAAAAAAAAAAAAAAAAAAAAAAAAAAAAAAAATATATATATATATATATATATATATATATATATATATATATATATATATATATATATATATATATATATATATATATATATATATATATATATATATATATATATATATAAGTACAAACTGTTAGCATACAGCACTAAATAGTAATGAAGCCCATTAGTGAAACAAAGCTTATAAAACAATGCTATATTTCGGATCCTAACTGGATCCCTTCTCAAGGATCCGAAATATATACATATATATATATATATATATATATATATATATATATATATATATATATATATATATATATATATATATATATATATATATATATATAGATATATTTATTCCTTGCATATACTCCTGTGGCTGGGGACTCCACCTAC